>ML278120.1:0-49524 GCA_005239495.1 Nicotiana undulata
TAGCTCCAAACACAGCTAATAGAAGGGGAAAACGATTGCAAAGCGTAGAGATTAGGTTTCTAGCCACAGGGGCAAACTTTAACGATAGAAATCATCAAAAACGTACCTTAATCACTCAAGACCACCATGGAACCCTCTCTTCAGTTTTCTCACTGTTTTGGGACGAAGGTGAAATGTTTTTTGGTCTTAAAAGTCGGATTTTCCGNATGTTTTTGGTTGCGAAGTAGACTCGTAGACCTTCGATTCGGTAGGTTGTGGGTCTCATAACTCTTTATATATTGGGAGAAATTATCTGATACATTTGACCCAAAGTTTAGAAAATTTATTAGAGAAATTTACGATAACTTTTGCCGACCTTTATTTCGCAACTTGCTTGACTCCAAAAATTAACATGTGACCTGTGTGATATTATAATACCTCATAACACATTATTCTTAGCATATTAGACACTCTTAGTCTTATCCCACAGGTGCAAGTTAACTTAAACCTTCCGAACGTGCGGGGTGCTACCCGAGTCATTTCTTTAACCACAAACCTTTGTTTAAGGGATTCCTTTGACCTAAAGCTTTAGTTTTGTTTCCTTGATATTACTACACATTTTCAGTCTTATTCTCCCAATGTGCTATACACAATCATATATACCTTATATAACCACGCCACGTTACGTATTTTACGTAAGAGAAGAGAAAAAAAAATAACACGTGGGGTTTTACAATTACTCTCTCGAGGTTTAACCCGTTAATTAGGGCTCAAGTAGGATTTTACCATTTCTGGGTTCAACCCAATTGATTGGGACTACCAATCTCTTGATAATGCCCTAATTCCTTGTTAGGCTGATTTTCTAGACTCAAATCCTCTTTCTCAAGAAGGACCCAAGTCATGAAAAGGTTAATTAGTGTTTGCAACACTAATTATAACAATAAGAACCCTAAATTAGCCCAAATAGCAAACACCCATAAACATCCAAACCCTAATTTTAGAAATCCATCAAATACCCACTCTAGGCTTGAGCCACAACCCTAACTAATGGGTCTAGCTACTCATAATCAAAGATAAATTCAATGAAAGATATGAAATAGAACCCATATTAATGATTCTTAACAATAAACCCAAGGGTTCAATGTTAAAAATGCAAGAAATAAGCTAAAAAGATGAAAAGCTAGCTATTCACATGCTCTTCCGTTCAAAAAATTCGAAGATTACAAAATATGACCTAAATTTTTTAACAAAATAAGCTATTTATACCCAGCCGAAAATCTGGACAAAAATGCCCATGCAGGGCTACCGCGGAACGCACAAAATCGACCGCGGTCCACGGTGGACAACTGAAGTTGTGACCTGAGTCTCTGAAGGTGCTATACCGCGGACCGCGGCCGCGGTGAGTATGGGACTTGAATCACTCTTCTCGGAACCTCTGGACCGCGGACTGTGGTAATTGGACCGCGCCCGTGGTGGAATGTGGCTTTGAATGAGGGTCTCAGAGTCTTGCCACCGCGGTCCACGAAGATTGGACCGCGACGCGGTGGCTTCTTGCTTGGAATGCCCCTCTGAATCTCACCACTGCGGTCCACGAAGAATGGACCGTGACCGCGGTGGGATATGATGCCTGAATTCTTCTCTGAAGTTTACCACCGCGGTCTGCGGAGAATAGACTGCGACCGTGGTGGGCATTTGCCTTGGTCACTTTTGTTGTTCTTGGTACGTGTGCCAGATTCACTCTTGTTTTGAGCATATTCTTAATTGAATGTCATCATTTCTGGTTCAATCCTGAAACAAGCACAACATATAAGCTTTCGGGGCTTCTTTGTGTATAATTATAACCAAAACCTAAGCATAGAAGGGCGGAAAACAAGGTAAAAATCCTAGTTATCAACTCCCCCAAACTTAAGCTTTTGCTTGTCCTCAAGCAGACAAAATAAGCCCCACCCCTATGATTGATTCCAAGAAATTCCGGCTATCCTAAAGTAACCTCAATTAGCATCAATTGGTACTAACAATAGCCCTCAATGCAAATGAATCATTAACAATGTTTGAACCTTTTAAAAATGTGGTTTCAAGTGCGATACAAGAGATTCAAGAGTTGATATGATTCATCAATGAAACTCTAACTACCAAATTGGTCAGTGTGGATCCCAGACTCATACTCCGCGACTCTTCCTAAGCACCTCACTTTTAGAATAGTAATGCTAAGAACGAGGAATATGGGAATTCGCTCATCTCTCATCAAGGAAAAAGTCTCAAGCCCGACTCAAAGTACTATATGCTTGCCCCTTATGTAAATCACCACGAATATAAGTTTCATTCGACTCGAGATCATACAGGGCTTTTGTGGACACTTAATGAAGGCTTTTAGTCAAGGGTAGGAAGTATTTGGTCAAAGTGGACTCTATCTTTCCTTAAGCACTTCATTTTTGTTCTCACATTCTTTTGACTCTTTGAGTCATTTTATCTCTTTTGTAGGTTTAGAGAGACGTACTGTCACACCTTCTTGTTCATTCAAGACACTTTTCTCCTTTTTAGGCATTCCACACCTTTTGTCACAATTCTTTCATCAATTCCCTTTATTTCTTCTATTTGATCAAATTTTTTTATTGCCTTCCCTTTTTCTTTATTTTGTGCCTTCTTTTTCACTTTTGTTGCATCACTTATCTCTCCCCCAAACTTATGCTTTTTACCTAGTGCTAAGGAAGACCGGGTGCCAAGAGAGGGTAAAATTGGGCAAAGGCTTGTAGCATGGTTTTCGAAAGACATGGCTTAAGGCTCAAAAGGGTTGACTAGGGAATTCATTTTTGGTAGGTCATGGAAATGTTCAATATGCAATTCGGATCAAGGATGGCCTATAGTCACTTCTCAAGTCAAACTACACTTAGGATTTTGCCTAGACAAACATTCAGGGCAAGTTCTAGACTAGTGGCACGGGACTTGGACTTGCAATTTCGAATTCTCACCACTCAAGCTATGGGATTGTTACAGAAATAGAGTCGAGGGCCCACAACGACCTTAGTCGTGCTTTGAGTAACACAATGGTCCCGAAGAACCACTTGATGATTATCTGCCAACACAAGAGTCTCAAGATCATCACTATCACTATCATAAACACAATAGCTTGTCTTTGACCATGGGATCAAAGGCAAATGTGTTAGGCCCAAGTGAAGCTTTTCTTGAGGCACCTTTTATTCACTAACTAGAAAAACGAAAAAAAGAAGAAAAACAAAAACAAAAAGGGAAAACATACTCAAATCCTTAAGAAGGTTGTCACACCATCCATCCTTGGGATGAGCCACCCGGTTCACACAAATTTCTCCTTTGGAAAGAACCGTGGCGTTAAGAAAACCAAAGGCTTATTGCACGCGCGAAATTCAAAACAAGAAGCTATGAAAGAAAAATAAAAAGCTATAAAATGGAAAAGTGCATAAAGTGAAATGCGTGGGATAGAATGAATATGTACCTAAGGGGAATTAGTCGAATATACATAAAGGGATGAATATATACAATGAAAAGTAACTTTATACATACCAAAAAATAAAAAGTCATAAAAGTACTGGAATAATAAACTTATTTACATGCCAAAATTGAAAATAAAGCATAATAAAAGAAAAATCGTCTGAATTATACAACCCATAACATCCAATCAAAAATACCTATAGGGCCACTCCCCAAACTAAAATTTAGCATTGTCCTCAATGTTATATAACCAAAGGTAGCTCAACAAAAAGTATGGGAGAGAGATAGAGAGTAAAGAAAACTCTCTATTGGCCCTCGGCCTATGGTGGTCCCTGTGACTGTGACTGAGATGGAGCTAGGTCTGCCTGTGGCTGTGACTGAGATACAGCTGGGTCTGTCGGTGCCTGTGGTGGTCCTCCAGTGGTCTGTGCCTCCTGGCCCTGGGGCTGAGTCTGCTCCGCAGCCTGAGTCTGTATTGGAGGGTCTGCCAGAACTAGTCTAATGCCCTCTGTGCGGGGCAAGACCCTCCTCCTCTTTGCTGACCTATCGGTCTCTACCTCCTACTTTGGCTGCTGCCCTAACTGGGCTGAAGGATCCTGGAGTAGCAATTCTAGAGGGATATGATCCCCCTTCAGCTTCTCCACCTCTTTTCGCAGCTCTGCCACTTACTCATTTGAAGCACGGGTGTGCCTCAGCTTCCTTGTCTCCTTTGCCAGCTTCTTCAATGTAGTCCCATGTGCTCCCACGGCATCCAAAATCTTCTTCTGGTTTTCCAAAATTTCCTTTAGCGCTCCGTAACGGACTGGGGTACCTGTGGTGGTGGAGGAGGGGTCGGGGTTGCCACTGACGTAGAAATCACAAACAGCTTTGAAGTCGCTGCCTGCATCCAGTTGTTGATGCTGGTCAATGTCTGATTGAGCTTGTGGGCTGTCAGAGGATAAGCCCTGGATGAAGGAATGGCTGGACTGGCTGAGGTAGATGGGCCCGGTGCATCTTCTGGAATGTCTAACTGAGGCTGAGATGACTCCATCACCACCGATGGCTCTTCAGACTGGCCAGTGGAGGCAACGGACTTACCCTTGAACTTCCTTTTAGGGTTGTACTCATCTAGAAAATCATACCAAGAGAAGTCCGCTTTGGGCTTGACTTTTGTATCAAAGCGCTTCTTGTCCACCCCCTGGTCCTCAAAATACATGGTAAGGAAGTTCGGAAAAGGTAAGATTTATCACCTTCGTTTACCACTCTATTGATGACGTTGGACATGATATTCCCAACATTGATCGGGAACCCAGCCATGATGGAAGCAATGTGCACAGCTCGACTGAGGGGAATGGTGTTCTCATGAAAAGTTGGGTCCAACCTGTTGCACACGAAGGTTGCCCATCCCTTGGCTTCAAAGCTCAGGGTCTTCCGGTAGATAGTCTTTCCAGCGGGTAACCACTCAGGAGTCTCCCCAGGCCTGGCTAAGTGCAAAGCCAGCCAATTTCGGGTTGCATCCTTCTCTGCTAGCTTCTCCTTATATAGGGAGTCATCCACATTGTCCATTTCCAGATAATTGTTCAGTGCCTCACCATCAAAGGGTATCGTGAGATTTCGCACCATCGAAGCCTTGGAGTCTTTTTGCAGAAATGACAAGTTAGTGTAGAACTCCTTCACTAGGTGCTCATTGGCATCCGGAAGGTAAGCAGAAAAATAGTCCCGGCCTTTTCTTTCTAAGAATTTCCTCTTCACCTCTGGGTGGTGGGGCAACAAGTCCTTGATTGTGAACTTGCGCTCCAAAATGAGTGATCTTGAGCCCCACAAATCCCGGAACTGATGGAAAGCCGCTTCACTTACAAATTTGTTCTGCCATGCATCTGGGTTCCTTGTACGTTCTACCCCCTCAACTTGGGGTTCACCCCCTTCATCATCACCAGAATGCTCCCCTGATAAGGAAGTTGTAGGTGAGGTAGAATCTGTGTGGCCACTCCCGGAGATTGACCCCTCAGTTGACGCAGAGTGTGTAGATGCTTGGATAGGGGGGAGCATGATGGTTCATTGGTTAGACGAAACCTTTTCGGGAAGTCTTCGACGTACTCCGGTATAGATTCTGACGAGGCTTCTGAGGGGACATAATCACTGTCCGAGTGGGAAGCATCTTTGTCTAATGTCCGTATAGCTTTCCTTGCTCTTTTTATTCCTTCCCGGACTTTCGGATCAAGCTTTATCATTTTCTTGCCTCTCCCCCCGGATGATTCACCCTTGCCCGTTGGTTTACGACCTCCGCCTCTTGATAGAACCATTGTCTGCAATATTGACACATTTAAACATGGTTAGTACCCAAAGAGAAGTTGCACAGACATTAACAGACAAAACTTAGAAGCAGAACAGCCACCGCGGACCGCGGTGGAGGACCCCATACCAACGTACTCTCTGAAACTTAGCATCGCGGACCGCGAGACTAATAAGCTAGGGCTTTCACATTTTTCCATTTTCATGCTCAATTGTTCATTTAGTTAATCCCTACATGTTTAATCAACGCAATTAGATTCCAAGGGTCTAACATGCTCATTTTGAACTAACCCTAACATGGTTAAAAGCCTAGAAAAGAAAAATTATGAAAAAGAGAAGAAAAATTTACCAATTACTGAAGAAAATAAAGAATTTAAGAAGTTAATTAATCACAATTACACTTACTAGATGCTTGGATGAGGATTTGATGAAGTGAAATGCAATTCAGAGATAAGATGAGTGAGACACAGTCAAAGGATGCTCTGAGAGGTGAAAGTGCGTAAACTATAAACTGAAGCCCTAAAGTTCTATTTATCGAAGGAGGGATGGGGTCCACACACTTACCCACCGTGGACCGCAAAAAATCGACCGCGGTCGCGGTGAGGTAGATTCAGAGAGACCCCATTTCAGTAACTGAGCTCCGCGGACCACGAAAAGAGGACAGCGACCGCGGAGCAAGATTCAGAGACTCATTATTTAGCTTAACAGGGCACTGCAAAAAAGGGACCGCGGCCGCAGTGCCAACTTCAGAGAGCCATTTTTCCAGACTTAGCCAAATTTCCTGTGTCAAAATCATCCCACAACATCCAAAAACCAGTTAGTGCAAAAATGAATCCTATTCTACCAAGAAAAACAAAGAAAACAAAAATAAAGACACATGGGTTGCCTCCCAAGAAGCGCCTGATTTAACGTCACGGTACGACGCATGTTACCAAGATCATTTAAGATGAAGAAGTGCCACCACGTGGCTGTCATTGATCTTGCCAAGATAGTGTTTGACCCGGTGACCATTGACTCTAAAGGTTTCTCCACTTTTGTTTTTGATATCAAGAGCACCAAATGGAGTCACAAATACCACTTCAAAAGGCCCGCTCCATTTTGACTTGAGTTTTCCCCGGAATAGCCTCAACCGAGAATTGAACAATAACACCAAATCACCAACCTTGAACTCTTTGCCTTGAGCATACTTTTCATGTAGGTACTTCATTTTGTCCTTATACAAGGATGACCTGGATTACGCATGGAATCTGAATTCGTCTAGCTCATTTAGTTGCTCCACACGAAGGTTTGAAGCCACATCCCATTCAAGGTTCAACTTTTTCAAGGCCCACATAGTCTTGTGCTCCAATTCCACCGGAAGATGGCAAGATTTTCCAAAGACCAACCGGTACGGTGACATACCAATTGGGGTCTTGTAAGTTGTTCTGTAAGCCCAAAGAGCATCATCCAAATTCTTTGCCCAATCGGTCCTATTAGCATTGACCATCTTTGATAATATGCTCTTTATTTCTCTGTTAGACACTTACACTTGACCACTTGCCTGAGGGTGGTAGGTGGTGGTGACTTTATGATTGACACCATACTTGGAAATCAAGGTGTCAAAGGCTTTGTTGCAAAAACGCGCCCCCACATCACTGATGATAGCACGAGGGGTGCCAAACCTTGTAAAGATGTTCTACTTGAGGAAAGCAACAACAATCTTGGATTCATTGTTGGGCAAAGCCACGACCTCAACCATTTAGACACATAATCGACCGCCACTAGAATGTACGTGTTCCCACAAGAACTCACAAATGCGCCCATGAAATCGATGCCCCAAACATCAAAGATATCCACTTCAAGAATAGAATTTAGAGGCATCTCATCTTTCTTGGAAATTCCCCCGGCCCTTTGGAACTCATCACACCTTTTGACTAGATCACTGGCATCCTTGTACAATGTAGGCCAAAAGAAACCACAACTTAGCACCTTTGAAGCAGTTCTTGCTCCTCCATGATGACCACCATAAGGTGAGGAGTGGCAAGACTCAAGAATAGCCATTTGTTCTTTCTCCGGTACACATCTTTGGATGACCCCATCAGTGCAAATATTGAATAGATAAGGCTCATTCCAATAGAAATCCAAGTTATCCCTCCTAAGCTTTTTCCTTTGGTTAGAAGAGAGCTCACAAGGGATAACACCAGTGACAAGGTAATTGGCAATATCGGCAAACCATGGCATCTCTTGCATTGACACTGACATAAGTTGTTCATCCGGGAAACTGTCATTGATTTCAAGTCCATCACAAGGTCGCCCTTGCTCCTCCAACTGAGGAAGATGATCGGCCACTTGGTTTTCACTCCTTTTTTGATCCATAATATCTAAGTCAAACTCTTGGAGCAACAATACCCAACGCATAAGCCTCGCTTTGGAATCCTTCTTAGTCATGAGATACCGGAGTGCCGCATGGTCAGTATGCACTATGACCTTGGCACCCATCAAGTAAGGACGAAGTTTCTCCATAGCAAATACTATTGCCAAAAGCTCCTTCTCCGTGACCGTGTAGTTCATTTGGGACGAATTCATCGTCTTGCTAGCGTAGTAGATAGGGTGAAAATTCTTGTTCACCCTCTGGTCCAACACAGCACCCACAGCTACATCGCTCGAATCACACATAAGATCGAAGGGTGAGCTCCAATCTGGCACCGTGATGATAGGAGTAGTAGTGAGCTTGTGTTTCAAAAGTTCAAAGGCATGCATACAACGTTCATCAAAATGGAATCTAGCATCCTTCTCAAGAAACTTGCATAATGGATTTACCACCTTAGAGAAGTCTTTGATAAAACGCCTATAAAAACCGGCGTGGCCAAGGAAACTCCGGACTCCTCTAACTAAAGTAGGTGGTGGTAACTTCGAGATCACCTCAATTTTTGCTTTGTCAACCTCAATGTCGTCTCTTGAAATCTTATGGCCTAATACGATTCCCTCTTCCACCATGAAGTGGCATTTTCCCCAATTCAATACCAAGTTTGTCTCTTCATATATAGCAAGGACCTTATCAAGATTAGATAAGCATTCATCAAAAGAATCCCCGATGACACTAAAGTCGTCCATGAATACTTCAAGAAAGTCCTCCACCATGCCGGTGAAGATTTCCATCATACATCTTTGGAAAGTGGTCGGGGCATTACAAAGTCCGAAGGGCATGCGAGCAAAGGCAAAAGTACCATATGGGCAAGTAAAGGTAGTCTTCTCTTGATCCTCCGGGGCGATCAAAATTTGATTATATCCAGAATACCCGTCGAGAAAACAATAGAAGGCCTGACCCGCAATCCTATCCAACATCAGATCCAAGAATGGCAAAGGAAAGTGGTCTTTGCGAGTCACCTTGTTGAGCTTGCGGTAGTCCATGCACACCCGCCATCCGGTAACCGTTCTTGTGGGAATGAGCTCATTTTTATCATTCTTGATCACCGTCATTCCACCCTTTTTCGAGACGCATTGGACCGGAGAAGTCCAAGCGCTATCCGAAATTGGATAGACAACACCCGCATCGAGCCATTTGATGATCTCCTTATTCACTACCCCTTGCATTGCTTCATTGAGTCTTCTTTGATGCTCCACGGAGGGCTTGTCTCTATCCTCCAATATGAATTTGTGCATGCAAAAGGCGGGGCTAATACCCCGAATATCCGTCAGAGTCCATCCGGTTGCTTTCTTTATCCTCCTTAGCACTCTTAGAGTTGAGTCTATCTGAACTTGGGTTAGGCAAGAGGAAAGAATAACAGGTAAAGTACAAGATGGACCAAGATATTCATACCTGAGGTGGGAAGGAAGTGGCTTCAACTCCAGATTCAGAGGTTCTTCAATGGAAGGCTTTGTTGGTGGAGTATTCCGGTTCTCCAAATCCAAGGATAATTTTCTGAGAGCATAAGAATAAGACCCCATGCCTTGAAGGGCATGGGTGCTTTCAACAACACCTTCCACCACTGAGTCTTCATGATTCAATAAGGCCAACTCCACTGGGTCCTCAACATGGATCATATCATTGGCATCATCAATAATAACCTCAGACACAAGGTCCATAAAAGAGCAACCTCTGTGCTGTTAGGATGCCTCATAGATTTGCATACATGAAAGATCACCTTCTCATCACCCATTCTGAACGTGAGTTCTCCAGCTTCTACATCAACCAAGGCCTTCCCCGTGGCAAGGAAAGGCCTCCCCAAGATAATAGGAACCTCAAAATCAACCTCACAGTCAAGAATAACAAAATCTGCTTGCAATATAAACTTGTCCACCCTCACTAGCACATCATCAATAATACCTAAGGGCCTCTTCATCGACCTATCCGCCATTTGCAAACGCATAGAGGTCGCCCTAGGTTGTCCGATCCCCAAAGTCTTAAACACTTAATACGGTATCAAATTAATACTTGCCCCAAGATCACATAGGGCTTGGACAAAGTCAATTTGCACTCCCAATCGTGCAAGGAATAGTAAAGGCACCCAAATCCTCAAGTTTCGGTGCCATAGAGTGAACTATAGCACTCACTTGGTGAGTCATCTTGATGGTCTCACACTCCATGGACCACTTTTTTGTCACTAAGTCCTTCATGAACTTAGCATATCCAGGCATTTTCTCCAAGGCTTCCACCAATGGAACGTTGATGGAGAGACTCTTCATCATATCGATAAACTTTTTGAATTGAGTCTGTTGCTTCTGTTTGGCCAATCTCTGAGGGTAGGGAGGAGGTGGCCTAGGCAATGGTGCCTTGGATTGTGGGGTCACCGGCTTCGGCATATCAATTACGTGTTCCCTAGACGGGTTCACGTTCCTTTCCAAGTCCTCCCCATTGTCATGTATGTCAATTCTTACCTCGCCTTCACTTGGCTCGTCCACCACTTGTTCCACTTTGACCGGTAATTCTTCTTGGGGAATATCTTCATCTTCAACAATAACCTTATTTTGCCTCGAAGTACTTGCTTCACCACCTTTTCCACTCCTTGTAGTCACCGCCATATCGTGACCGATATTGTTGTTGTTCCCACCCTTGTGGTTCACCGCCGTATCACTTGGTAGTGCACCCTTCGGGCGTGCGTTTAAGGCATGTGAAATCTGGCCCATTTTCACTTCGAGGTTCCTGATGGAGGTGTTGTGATATGCCAACTGGGCATCGTATTCTGCATTTCTCTCCATCATCTGCTTAAACATATTTTCAATTTTACCCATGTCCGATCCCGATGAACTTTGCCCTTGAGATTGGTACGGGGGTGGGTTGCTTAGTTGTTGGTACATCGGGGGCCTTTGAAATCCCGACCCCCGATTACCATTGCCTCCCCAGTTGTTGTTGTTGTTGTTTCCCCCATTCCAATTTTCCTCATTGTTGTTCCCCCACTATCGGTCATTATTGCTCCCCCATTGACGATCGTTGGTGTTGTTCCCCTAATTCCAAGCATTGTTGTTGTTATTCCAGTTTCTTGGCCTTTGATTCCCCCAACTTTGGTTATTACCTTGGTTTCTCCAACTTTGGTTGTTGTTTTGACTATTTCCTTGACCTTGATAGTTGTTTGCAAACATCACAACTTCCTTTTGGTCAGCATACTCTTCATCTTGGCCATACCCACTAGACCCTTGGTCACTTTGATCATTATGGTTTTGCTTAGAGTTCCCCCGAGGTCTCCTTTGAGTTCCTTGCATGTTCACTCATTCCATAGCATTCACTTGCTTTGTACCTTGAAATTGTTGGAGTTGGGCTTTGGCAAGTTGAGTCATGGTAGTAGTGAGCTCGGCAATTGCTTGCCCTTCTTCTTGGAGCTCTTTATGGAGACTATTCACACTGGTCTCTCCTTGAGGCACATTAGCTCTACTTTCCCAAGTCGATGATATGTCGACCATCTCATCTAGAATCTCACATGCCTCAGGATAAGTCAACTTCATAAAATTTCCACCGGCCAATTGATTGACCACACATTGATTCACAGTGTTAATCCCTCGGTAGAAAGTCTGTTGGATCATGGCTTCAGTCATGTCGTTGTTCGGACATTCCTTAACCATGGTCTTATATCTCTCCCATATCTCATGTAAGGGCTCATTTGGTTCTTGTTTGAAGGCCAATATTTCATCACGAAGCGCCGCCATATGACTCGGGGAAATGAATTTGGCAATGAATTTATCTGCGAGCTCATCCCAAGTTGATATTGAATGGTTGGGAAGACGCTCGAGCCAATCAAGGGATTTTCCCCGAAGAGAGAAAGGGAATAACTTGAGTCGTAATGAATCCTCCGAGACTTATCTGTTTACTTCCCCAGCAAGTATCTACGAAGCCCTCGAGATGCTTATAGGCATTCTGGTGTGCGGCTCCGGTGAAATACCCATGTTGCTCTAGGAGGGTGAGCATCACGTTTGTAATTTGGAAGTTCCCTGCCTGAATCCTCGGCGGAATAATAGCACTTGCATACCCCTCATTTGGAATCATCAGAAGGGCATCTCTAGGAGGTAGGGGCGGGGGACAGTCTGGGATATCATCTTGTAGATTGTCCTGTCGGCCCCTTCTTTGTGGAGGTAATTGATTGATTTCGTCCTCTTGATTATCATATACCTCCTCCCCCGCAATAACGTTTCCCATTGGATCGGCCATTTTTTTACCTTAGTAGATTAAGAAAAAAGGTTAAAAACAGAAGGAAAGAAAAACACTTAACGCTACTAGACACGTAGATAATAAACACCGTCTTAACTCCCCGAAAACGGCGCCAAAAAGTGATCGGCTCTCACCCTCGCTACTATTTAGAGTAGGAAGTCAAGGGTCGTGCAGCTTTTACCCGAAAGGTCGGGATCGAATCCTCAGGGAGTCAATAATTGTAGCGAGTGTCTATGTGAACTAGTAAAGCCTTGTGTTTCTAATTGCATTTCTCATGATAGGGTGTTTTAAACTATATTAAGTATTAGGCTACTGTTAAATTCTACTTGATCAACTACTTTGTTTTGATGTTGTTTTATTATAAGGATAAAGGCACTAGGGTCGCGACTTTCACCTAGGCGGATACTTAATGGATTTAAGTGTTCTAAGGTAAGTATGTTGATTAGGGATACAAGTATAACCAATGCACGGATGTGCCCACTCTATACCTCTCGGTAGTTTGAGTGGCTTTGCCCTAATTGCCTTTCTCGAGGTCAATTGGGTGTCAATTAATCAAGCAATTAAGGTGCAAGTAGGGTATTACTCTCTCGAGGTTTAACCCGTTAATTAGGGCTAAAGTAGGATTTTACCATTTCTGGGTTCAACCCAATTGATTGAGACTACCAATCTCTTGATAATGCCCTAATTCCTTGTTAGGCTAATTTTCTAGACTCAAATCCTCTTTCTCAAGAAGGACCCAAGTCATGAAAAGGTTAATTAGTGTTTGCAACCACTACTTATAGCAATAAGAACCCTAAATTAGCCCAAATAGAAAACACCCATAAACATCCAAACCCTAATTTTAGAAACCCATCAAATACCCACTCTAGAGTTGAGCCACAACCCTAGCTAATGGATCTAGCTACTCATAATAAAAGATAAATTCAATGAAAGAGATGAAATAGCACACATATTAATGATTCTTAACAATAAACTCAAGGGTTCAATGTTAAAAATGCAAGAAATAAGCTTTAAAAGATGAAAAACTAGCTATTCACGTGCTTTTCCGTTCAGAAAATTCGAAGATTACAAAAGATGACCTAATTTTTGTTACAAAATAAGCTATTTATACTCAGCCGAAAATCTGGACAAAAATGCCCTTGCGGGCCTACCGCGGACCGCACAAAATCGACCGCGGTCCGTGGTGGATAACTGAAGCTGTGACTTGAGTCTCTGAAGGTGCTCTACCGCGGACCACGGTGACTGGAATGCGGCCGCGGTGAGTATGGGCCTTGAATCACTCTTCTCTGAACCTCTGGACCGCGGACCGTGGTAATTGGACCGCGGCCGCGGTGGAATGTGGCTTTGAATGAGGGTCTCAGAGTCTTGCCACCGCAGTCCACGAAGATTGGACCACGTACGCAGTGGCTTCTTGCTTGGAATGCCCCTCTGAATCTCACCACCGCGGTCCGCGAATAATGGACCGCGACCGTGGTGGGATATGCTGCCTGAATGCTTCTCTGAAGTTTACCACCGCAGTCCGCGGAGAATGGACCGCGACCGCGGTGGGTATTTGCCTTGGTCACTTTTGTTGTTCTTGGTACTTGTGCCAGATTCACTCCTGTTTTGAGCATATTCTTGATCGAATATCATCATTTCTGGTTCAATCCTGCAACAAGCACAACATATAAGATTTCGGGGCTACTTTGTGTATAAATATAACAAAAACTTAAGCATAGAAGGGCGGAAAACAAGGTAAAAACCCTAGTTATTAATGTGGGAGATGGAAGTTTTTCGATCACATCGACTTTGGCTCTGTCCACCTCAATTCCTTTACTCGACACCAAGTGTCCCAAGACAATCCCTTCTTGTACCATAAAATGGCACTTCTCCCAATTCAGCACAAGATTCGTCTCGATGCACCTCTTTAGGACACGGGTTAAATTTGCTAGGCACTCATCGAATGAATCTCCCACTACTGAGAAATCATTCATGAATACCTCCATGATAGTTTCCACCATGTCGGTGAATATGGCCATCATGCACCGTTGGAATGTGGCAGGTGCATTGCAGAGGCCAAATGGCATCCTCCTGAAGGCAAACACCTCGTAGGGGCATGTGAAGGAAGTCTTTTCCCTATCCTCCGGGGCAATTGAAATCTGGTTGTACCCCGAGTACCCTTCTAGGAAACAGAAGTGAGACCTCCCTGCAAGCCTGTCGAGCATTTGATCAATGAAGGAAAGTGGGAAGTGGTCTTTTTGGGTGGCTAGATTCAGCTTCCTGTAATCCATGCATATTCTCCAGCCCGTGACGGTTCTAGTAGATATCAACTCATTTTTGTCATTCTTTACCACCGTCATGCCACCCTTCTTGGGACACACTGCACTAGGCTAACCCAGCTGCTGTCATATGGGGAAAATGATTCCCGCATCTAACCACTTGATGATCTCTTTCTTCACCACTTCCTTCATGTTTGGGTTCAAGCGCCTTTGGTGTTCCCTGGAAGGTCTGTGTCCCTCTTCCAGGAGAATCTTGTGCATGCAATAGGCTGGGATGATCCCTTTGATATCTGCCATGGTCCAACCAATGGTAGTCTTGCAATCTGAGAGTATCTGTAACAACTGATTCGCCTGCACATCTAACAAACTGGATGAGATAATAACAGGTAGCGTAGACTTAGGGCATAGAAATGCGTGCCTGAGATGAGCTGGCAATGGTTTCAACTCTAGTTTGGGTGGTTCTTCCATAGAGGGCTTGGCTGGCGGGCTCTCCCTTTTCTCTAAGTGTAATGGTTCAAACTCGAGAGCCCTCGGCCAGACCCCTTTACTTTCCAGTGCTAACACCCACTCTGCCAATTCCTCACCATTTACATCATCCAAGTTCATTAAACATGCCTCCAGAGAGTCCTCAATAGTCAAGGACGCATCATCTTCCTCCACTATCACATCCACGACATCAATTAGGGAACATTTGGCGAACTCACTTGGTCGCCTCATGGATTTCTGCACGTTGAAAGTGATTTCTTCATCGTTAAGTCTCATCTTGAGCTCTCCAGTCTCACAATAAATGAGAGTTATGCCTATGGACAAAAATGGACTTCCCAAGATTATGGGAATCTCCTCATCCACACGACAATCTAGTATCACAAAGTCAGCAGGGAATACAAACTTCCCCACTTGCACCAAGACATCATCCAGAATACTCGACGGTCTCTTCACCGTCCTGTTACCTAGCTGCAACAACATGGATGTTGGTCTGGCTCTACCAATACCGAGTCTCTTATAAATGGCCAGTGGCATTAGATTAATGTTGGCCCCCAAATCGCACAGTGCTTTGGCAAAAAAGCAAAATTGCCAATGGTGGTGTGGCCTTAGATTCCGCTGTCCCTTTCCGCTTCACGCAATAGCACGCTCCGAAGCAAGCGGGCTTCGCCGGTAGTAGCCTCCTGATTTAGTCGACGGCTTGGAACAAGGTCCTGAAAAGCGTGAAATGCAGTAAGGACATTGATGAAGTATAAGCCCCGGCGAAAGACTTACTACTATATAGGATATGTTACCCTCTCTCCAGTGAGTGCAGTGAAGGACTCTCGCCGCACCCGCCTGTTTGACTTATGGCATCATCGACTTGCTTTTCAATCAAAGCGATTTCATAACCATAAAGAAAGACCTCTCTTTCGGGATCAGTCCCGTCCCTAGATGTAGTAGTCAATTAGCGGGACATTCAAAGAAGCTATGCACCTTCACTGAATGTTAATGAAAGAAAGCCCTTTCATCCTAATCTCATCTACTGAAAAGGGGGCCGGGCATAACACGTTCTTTTTCGGGACACATAGGCTATTACAGACGCATCAAAAAAGACTTTTCGAAGCGCGAAATCCCAGAATGGGGGTTTAAAGGAGATCCCAGAGGCTCGCTCGGAAAGGCTGATATACCATACCTTTTGACTTAACTCTACTCTAGTAGTCACTAGACTCACTACCTATCTATTCGTTTTTTGGCGTTGTCCCGACACTGATGAGCATCACTTAGGCCTTCATTCATGATACTCTGCTAGGATCTGCAGCGCTTCAGTAGGCCCGAGGCACTATGAATTCGATTCTAAGTCGGAGAATGCCCATGAATAGGGTCTTATTACAGAATCCGCAGTTTTGAAAGTAGCCCTAGACAGATCATTGCTAAGAGGAGAGCAGGGAATTTCTTGCTAATCAGGTGCTATCATCGTATTATAATGATTATTCCGACGTCAGAGCAGACGGGACTACCAATCCCAGAGTGAATTAACCTTGTCTGCACTACCACCTTAGTTTACTAGACCTTGGGGAATTGGCTAGTTACCTTCACTCCGCGTGGCNTTTTTCGTATTTGAACTTTTTGTTTGAAAAAAAAAAACAGAAAGAATCGGATGTGAAAGAATTTTTTGAATTGTATATTCAATGATGTACTAATACTAATAAACTAAATTTGATTTAATGAATAGATTAAAATATTTAGAATAAATAGAGCGGGTAGCGGGAATCGAACCCGCATCGTTAGCTTGGAAGGCTAGGGGTTATAGTCGACGTCGATTCATTATTTTTAACGTCTCTAATTCAAAACCGAACATGAAACTTTGGTTTTGTCAATCTCATATTTGCAGAAGAAGGAACTTGCTTAATGCCGAAAGTGTAATTAAATTCGAAAAAAAAGAATTCTACCCATAACATCTATGTCAGCTTTTGGTCTGAATACACATAAAACGAATAGCTTTATAGATGATCCTTCTAGAAGAGGGGGATTCTAACAACCTTTCTAGTTATTTCGTTCTCTATTTCTATTTAAGAGGATCATGAGTTCCAAAAGGCGTGAATGCAAATAAAAAACATCTCCTAGATAAGCTTCACGACCGGGCGGTCTTCGTAATAGAAGAGACATTTGGCGATAAGTCCCCGGAATTCCAGCGACAAAGTCAAACTTAGACTGGCCTGCTTAAAGCTAGCTTTCTAACTCTTTGATTGATGCTGCTCCTGTATAAGGAGCAAGGTATTGTAATGTAGCAGGGGAATCTGCNCCAAAGAAAATTGTCTGGAACAGCTGCTGGATTTACCGATTGAACTAGATTTACCCGCCTTTTTCACCCAAGCGGATTTCCCCGTGCTACCGAGTTTTGAGCAGACTACGGATCCATTCGACGATCTTTTTGATAATATATGTGAACAAATAATAGCTATAGTCCAACCATTTCCCGAATTTCAAGGGTGGGATTTGTATTTTTTGGACGAAGTTATTTCATTGTCCCTTTTTTCCCTGATGGATGAATATTATTTTTCCATTGAATGCCTCCAAGGCATATACTTAGATTTAATCACCAATGGTGCTTCTTCAGCCTTTTTAACCTTTTTTCTTAATTATTGAATTGAAGTTATATAAAAAATGAACTGACAAAGCGTCTGTTCACGGAGGTTGTTGTAGTTTTCGTAGTTGCAAGAATTTCTTTCTCACGATTGGGTTGGTGTTCAGTGTACCGCTTGTGACGCCTATGCTTTGCATGAACATCTCAATGTCCAAGATAAAAAGAACGAGGGGAAGAATCGACGAGGCGAGTGTTCTCGAAGAGAAAATCGTGATGGTAAAAGCGTGAGGAGAATTCTAAATTCGAGATGTTAGAAGGTGCAAAATCAATGGGTGCAGGAGCTGCTACAATTGCTTCAGCGGGAGATAGAAGAGTTCGCTCCGCCGCGTAAGATCCTCGAATCAACCACGACTACCATCTGCGGTCCATTTTCGTTCTCTTCCCTGTCCGGGAAGGGGGATCAAAATGAATGAATAAAGGCAAAAAGAGATTAAGATGTACTTAAATTCCAAATGTAACTGTGGATTTCCCTCTATCAAGAACCCGCTATTTCTTATGTTTGTTTGAACCATATAGAAAATATATGGATATCGAAGAAGAATTAAGCTCGCGGAGATTAATAAAACAGAACAACTTTTCTGCTATTGGTCGTGTTACCACAGCACTGCAAGTCTGAGTCAAAGTCACAGTAGCCAAGTCTTGAAAATCAAACTTCCTGGACATCAAGTCCTCCATCATCTTCGCATACCCAGGCATCTCTTTCAGAGCATCAATCAGAGGAATGTTTGCTTGTATCTGCTTCAGCATATCCAAGAACTTCTTGTACTGCTCATCCTTTTGGTATTTGGACAACCTTTGAGGGAATGGTTTTGGTGGTCTCTTCTTCCCAGTGATTTAGGATTTTTATTTCTCAACTACCACTTCAACTAATGGCTCTGGGGTTATCTCCACTTCCTTTTTAGCTTCTATCTGGCCACTATATTCTCCCTCAAAAGTTTCCACTGTCACCTTGGTCAAGTTTGTGGAGTCATCAATTTCGATTGGCACTGACACTAATGTCTATGCCTGCGTGCTTTCCCGAGCCAACTCTTGTTCCAAGTCTAAGTCCCTGCCATTGCGGAGATTCGCTGCCATCATCTTCTTCGGACCAAGGTCCTTAGGATTCACCTGAGTGTCTGCCGGTAGAGTTCCATGAGGACGATTGTTCACTGCTTTTGAAATTTGGCCCAGCTGCACTTCAATATTTTTGATAGCTGAATCATGAGCATCTACTCTTTCACTGATTTTGCAGTTGACCCAATCACCTGTTGCATCATTGCTTCAAGCCTGTAAAAACCATCTTCTTGCCTCACCCCATGTTGTTGCTGAGGGGGGGGGTGGTATGCATGTTGTTAAGTCTGATTGTTATACCCTTGTGGCCTTTGATAAGGTGCCACATTACCATGAGGTCTCATGGCACCCATGTTTCCGTTGTTTTGATGCTGACGAGGAGGTCTATATGGTTGAACTTGCTGACCCCAGTTCTGTCCCCCTTGTCTTTGGCCTTCATAGTTTGACACATAATTCATGCTTTCTGGGTAAGGAGGGTGATCACAATCTGCGTTCCACTGATTACCAACTGGCTGACTAATGCAAGATGTGCAGCCCCCATTGGTAGTATCCACAATGTGAACCTGCTGCTTTATCCCTGACTCCTCTACCTTTTTTGTAAGAAGACTCATTTGTGTCATCAAAGTAGCCATGTTCTCAGCCATAGTGTTGGATGGATCTAATGGCACTGAGTGAACAATTGGGGTAATTGGAGCACCCCTGATTGTCCAACCTGAATTATGTGCCATCGTATCAAGTAGAATCGAGTAATCTCTCCATGTTTTGCTAAGGAATGCTCCACCAGCTGAAGCATCAACATTGGCTTTTACACCATCATCCAGACCCATATAGAATCGTTGTCCCAACATTTGCTCAGGAATTCCATGGAGAGGACAGATAAACAGCATCCCTTTGAACCGTTCCCATGTCTCCTGCAGTGTCTCCATGGGTTTCTGCCTAAAGCTTATGATCTCATCAATCTGCTGTGCTGTCTTGTTTGGTGGATGGAATTTATTCAGAAATTGCTTGACCAACTCCTCCCATGTTGCAATAGAGTTGATAGGGAAGGAGTTGAGCCAAGTCTGGACAACTCCTGTCACCAAGAACGGAAACATAACAGTCTTAGTGCCTCCGGAGTAACATTCGGCTGCCTCTAGGTCTTGCAGATAAACAGAAAATTCTTTAAATGTTGCTGAGGATCCTCTACGTATGACCCCGAAAATAGCCCCTTATTCTGCAACAATTGCAGCATATTGTTTGTAATCTGAAAAGACTCCGCTTCAATCTGAGGGACCAAGATTGCGGTTGCCAAGTTGTCAGTTGTGGGTTGTGCCCAGTCGTAAAGTGGCGCCTCAGGTACAATGGGTGCCTGAGGCGCTGCAATCCGTGCAACTGGGTTAACGACCCCATCCTCAGTATTAATGTTATTTTTGTCATTCAACTCTGCCATGTCTGGTTCTATGTGTTCAATTTTTTTATTGTGGTTTGCTTCTGCGGTTAGCCCTGTTCAAGGCCTTGAAAACTTTTTCGGGATCTGGAAACGCTTCAAATACTTCACCAGTTCTCGAGTAGTTTCTAGGGATGCACTTGTTTCACCGATTCAACAAACGTTAGAAATTCAATATATGTATGAAATCAAAGAAAATCGACTATACTTAATAATTTTCGAATTTCCTTCAACTACAACTGATAATACCGTTAATTTCCCGGCAACGACGCCAAAATTTGATCACTCTCAACTGTGTCTACTAAAAGACAATGCGGGCGTTGCAAATATAATCCGAGGTATTATGCCCAGAGTCGAATCCCACAGGGAATCAACGTATCCGTTGTTATTGTTAGATTATCAATTCTCACTAGTCAACTTTCTCAAACGTTGTAAATATCAATTGTGGTTGTGTTTATACTGCTACAGTTGAACAAAAATATAAAAACTAAAGATTAACTAACAATGAGATGTAAACAATTGGAATAAGAATCTAATGTTATGATTTCCTCCGTTGGTGAACTTCCTTCTTATGTGCTTCCTATAGTTTTAACTCAGTTGTCTCTATATCAATCATGGACACTCTATTTATCATAAATCTCTCTCAAGTAATTATGATAATTTACTAGACGCACTCTCTCAAGTTACGCTAGCTAGTTTGTATTATAGTTCACTTTAGATTGCACCCGAGGTATCGTTATCTCTAATCCAACATCTAAACCCTCGGTTATGACTCTCGCCTATACTCCGGAAGTGGTGTTGTTCAAACAACTACCTAAATACGCACTCTCTCTCAAGTAGATACGTAATAAATAGGCACAATTAATTGAGGGCCCTTCAATCAACTACAACAATAATGTAGTTGAACAAACAAAGATAAACAACCAACAAAACTATATTAATACCCCAATTAGTTCATCCCCAACGGGTTCCACCAACAACCTTAGAACATAGAATTTAGCTACTCGTGATTAAGAATAACAAAAACCCAAAATAATTCATAATACTCAAACTAAAGATGAAAGGAAGAAAAATATAGAACTCTAATGGTTGCTTTTCCTCTCACAATGAGTCTTGCCTTCTACTTGAGCCTAAAATTAGTGATATCCCTCTCTTGGGCGGATTGCATTGTTTAAATAGGGTTTTGGCAAATTAATCCCGTATTTTGCACTTAAGTCCTTCAATTTCCAGGCTTGTCAGATGTCGCCCGCGGTCGCGCCTCAGTTATTTCTGCTTCAGTTATTCTTCCACCGCACTCCAGCCGTGGTGGACCAGGTTCTAGCGATTTTCAGCTCTTTCTCTTGTGCTTTCTCACGGGTTTCACTCGATTTGCCTCGAACTCCCTTAATTGACTCCAAATAACTCCAAAGTGTCTCCTCTCATCGAATATATCCTGCAAAGCACAAACAACACTAATCAGAGCATTTGTTATCAATATTCACATTTAAAACATAATAAAGTAAGGTTCATTAGGGGAGAAAATATAGTATAATTCACCTATTATCAACATGTATATATGGATCACAAATTAAAGAAACGAAAGAAGTTATTAGCATTAAATAAATGAGTTAATAATATAACAATAGGCTAAACATATTTAAAATTGAATAATATGGTTTATCAATTCAACAATTCTTAAAGTTTTCGTACGTAGTAATGTATGTGATTGACCATCAATTACAATATAATGTGTGTGTGTGAAAATACTCATATACTTAATGAAAATTAACTTAGATCGATGAATACAAATCTCGTTCCCCACTCCACGTCGCTACCGCCTCTGCCGCTGTCGCTGCTACCCGTTGCTACGACCTCCACTGCCCCTCCCCTCCTCCTAAAAATTCCAAGTTTCGTTTTGAACTTACATTTTGTCTAATTTTAATATTTTGTTATTTCGTTATGAATTACTTAGTTATTGTTTAAATTGATTTAAATTTGGATTTTATCGAAATCTAGGGTTTAAGTCATGTTAAAATTGAATTGAATTGATTACCTAGGGTGCAAATTTAATGTTTAAGTTTGTATTGACCCGTGTAGTTTTTTTAGGAACTGAATGTTTAACTTTAAATTGAATTGTGTTTTTATGATTTGTTCTTGTGAATTGAACTTTTATGGTATGAATTGAACTTTTTGGGGTAAGTGTTAAACTTTTCAGTAGAGCTTATGTTGTGTGAGGTTAATTGAATTGTTTAGGGTATTGATTGAATTGTTTAGGGTATGGGTTGAACTTTTAGGATATGAATTGAACTTTTAGGGGTAATGGTTGAACTTTTTGGATGTGAATTGAACTTTTAGGGGTAATTGTTGAGCATTTTGGGTGTAATTATTAAAAATTAATTATCTTAATAAACTAAAAATGATTTAATTAACTTATAATTGTAGAATAAATTAAGTAGTTGCAATATGAAAATATCTCAATTATTTTATTTGTATAGATGGAACATCGTACTTGGACGTATAATAAGAATTATCCTAACCGACGGGGATTGCGGGAGGATTTTGTATAAAGAGTAGATGGCTTTATTAGACATGCAATGTCACTTTCATCGTACCAAATTGAAGGAGTAATTAGGTGTTTTGTGTCAAGTGCGATTGTGTGAAGTTTAAAAAACCGGATGAAGTTAAGTTTCATCTTTATATGAAGGGGTTTATAGAGAATTACTTTGTGTGGACTAATCATGAAAAGATCAATGGTTGCCGTGAAATTATTTGACTTATCTAATAGGTGAAAGCAAGCAACACCAAAGGTTAGTAATTGATTAAGTGAGGTTTTTGCATTCTATAAATAACAAATAAAAGATAGATATGAGTTTGGAAAGATTTCTGGAATAAACATTTTATAGTAATGAATAGAAAATAAAGCAAATATGAAATTATTTTTAACCATTTTCCATATACTTGAAATAAAAAGAAAAAGTGTAATGAGAATAATAAATTTTTTTAAAACAAAAAATAATTTAAAAAGTCACCTTGTAATGACACCATGTAACTATCATCAATTTTTATTTTTTCTTGAATTGGATAACTCAAGTATACTCAATTTCATATTAATCAAGTAATTACTGGCCATACAAACGATCTTAAACCGTATAATTACAAAAAAAATCCAATTATAAGAAGGCTTTATGAGATATAATTAATAAATAATTATTTATGCGTTTGTTCTAATTTTTCAATTACACTTATATTTTGTGAATCTGTATTACTTTTCAAAATGTATATAATATCTACCCGAGCAAAGTATTACTAGATTGAGCATATAGGGTTATACACACACCAAAAAAAGAGCTGCCAGAATTGAAGGCGTTTGAAAAAGTTTGCAAGGCGGTTGATAAGTTATATCAACCGTGCAAATATTTCATGAAATGAAAAATGATGGAGGAAGAAAAAGGGAAAGTTGATTTTTAATTTTCGGCCAAAGTTCTCGGTAAGTTATAAAAAATTCTACTTTTCTTTGTTGTGTTTTTAAGTTATATGAACAAGATAAGAGAAAGACGATGAGAGATAATGAGAAAGGTCGAGGAAGCCTGGAGAGGAAATCAAGATGAGAGAGGAAAAATATTGAGAGAGATCATCACGATCAAAATTATTCGCTGAATTTGAACGATAAAAGGCTTTTGTTTTAAGGAAGGTATTGGATATGCTTTAATAAATGCAAATAGTACAAGATCGCTCGTAAAGTTAAGTGATTGAAAATGTAGAACAATTTAAATTTACTATCATCCCTATCATGAGTATAATAGAATTCGTGGGAGTAAAATTTCATTGCATTAAATGGATCTTTAATGAATGTAAAGAAATTTACTCGCCTTCAATAGTTATATCAAAACATATTAATTAATCATGATTTATATTATTATGGAAGGTAAATTTACACAATCCTACGATACTTATATGTTGATTTTGGTGCAATTAACACTTTATAGTATAATATAATTTATGTTGTTCTTATTATCGACTGAAGCAATATGTGATTATGTTTCGATATGTGATTCTATTTTCTTTCTTCTTTTTGTGAGGAACTTATTAGATAGTCATTTATTTTCAATTTTGGTTATCTTATAGTCCATCAAGGCCCTTCATACTGTGGACCTTTTTATGGAAAACTAAGTTTACTCGCTTTCAATTCTTAATGCAATTACGTCTCTCTGTCTCTCTTCCTTTTGGTTTAATATTATGCGAGGAATCGAATTTTTACCTTCCTAAATAATACCTTTCAATTTAGAGAGTCAAAGAAGTCATTTTTTGACTGTAATATTTTATATACTATTAGATTTATATTTTTTAATGTAATTTTTAAATATATAGATTTTATTTTAAAAATTAATTAAAATAAATATTTAAAGTAAGAAGTTTGAATTTAAAAAATAAAAAAGTCGTATATAATATATTTTGACAAAGTAAATATTTTCTCGTTACAATCTTGGTGAGGTGGAAGGACTATTCGGTTGACCAAATGTTTCGGGTTCGAGCTCTGAATATAAAAAAATTACTGAATTAGTGATACGAATTCACGTATAATCGGGGCCACATATGAAAAAGAAAAAAACAAATTATTGAGGTGTGTAATGACGTACTTTTTCATTAACTTGTTGAGGGACCCCTGCAATGCATTTGCTTTGAGTGAAGAAACCGAAGAGGGTTTTGAAATGGTGAAGCAGCATCACTGCAATCCTAATGGACTCTGAATACATCTCCATTTTGTATTTGCTTTAATTCCACTCTATCATTTTCAGTGGAGTTCATTCTATGGAGCAGCCCTACGAACTTGCTGTTCAAACCCTCAACACCACTAGGTAATTTCCAACTCTCTACACGAAGCAATGTACGAAATCATATTTCGTGTTATTTGGAGATATTTGAGCTTTTTGTTTCTTTAATTAATTTGTTCATATAGCTGGTATTATATACTCCTAGTAGTTTTTTCTACAAGTCTTTTAAGTTTTGTGCACTGACAGTGTTTATATGATCAAGTCACTTATAAGGTTGTAAAAAATCTTAACTGTATATAAGTTAATTCCTATTTTATATATTTCCTAAATATATTCATTTTATTTTGAGAAAAAGGATTCAAAGAAATAATTCACTAAGTTAGATGCGTCCACCATTATATGCTGATTTGTTTGTGGAGTACAAAGATTATCTGTCAACAGCTAAACTAAGGTGTTCTATGTAGGGGTATAGCATTTGCTGAAGGTTGTGTTTGCTTATGTTCTTGTTATGTGTTACCAGGCACACGTGTTCAGCTTGTTACAAGCAGTACAACAAAAAGGAGCATCTTATTGAACATATGAAAACCTCTAATCATTCAGTTCATGACCCTATGTGTGGCGTGTGCAACAAGCATTGCAAATCGTTTGAATCACTAAGGGAGCACATTGCTGGTCAGTCATTGTGCTAAGACCAGGAATGTTCTTTAAGTAAAACTGCTCTCTTCTGCTGTCCTTCCTCATTTCCCTTTTGCTCTTCAACATTTTAGGTCCTCTGTCCAAAGTGAGTTGTTCAAGCATCTATGCAGAAAGAGGCTGCACTTTGTGTCTGAAAATTTGTGACAGCATAGACTCTCTCAACGAGCATAAGGAAATGTGTCATCTGACCACTCCTCGACCCATTGTGAGTTGATGAAGTTTCTCTCCCTCAATGCTTTCACAAGAATCAGTTACATTTAGGATACACCAAATGTATATTTTAGTTGCTTGAATTGTCATAATTAAATTGATGCAGGACACAATGGAGATGCTTAATTCAGAATATGAAATTGATATAAGTAGTGGAAATAGTAGCATAAGAAGTCAGGAAGCAGTTGCCATAGATTGTGAAATGGTTGGATGTGGAAGTGATGGATCACTAGATTATTGCGCAAGAGTATGCCTTGTGGACGAAGATGAGAGGCTTATTTTCCACACTTACGTTCTACCTCAGTTACCTGTTACTAATTATAGGTATCTGTTGGCAATACATACCTATTTATTGTGCTGGTTTACATTTTTGGCACTATACCTTTTCATATTCCTCATCATTGTGTGTCAGGTATGAAATTACTGGTATAACAGAGGAGAATCTACGAGATGCCATGCCTCTGAATGAAGTCCGGCAGAGAATTCTCCAGATTATTTACAATGGAGAGTCAATTTCTAGAGCAAGATTGAATGGTGGAAGAGCAAACGTACTTGTGGGCCATAACCTTGCGCATCACCTGGATTGCTTGGCGATGAATTATCCTGATCGTCTTCTGAGGTAGTTTTATTTTTGATTTTCTTTGAGAATCATCTTGTCGAAACCTTATCTCCTGTATTATGTCCAAATCATGGGCTTGTCCTATATTATGTGTATTAGCCATTCACTGCCATGCATAAACACGAATGATTACATTATTCATAATTTCGTCATAAGATGCTCTTTTAAGGGTATCTACAACATCGCTATCAAAAAAGACAAAGAGAATAGCTTATAGTTGACTATTGTTTTGGGTGGAACAATTATGCTTAGGACTTAGGTCAAAGTAGATTTATTCCTGAGAGACCTATTAACTCATTAATCAGGTACAAGAAGCCTGGTATCTTTCCAAAGCTTGCCAATTTCCACATGCATTTTATTTACTTCTTTAGGTGAGCCATAAAATGGCCCTCTTTGTTGCACCTACAATTTTCTATATAATTTCCACTCTTTAGTTTCTTTGGGCATTCCTCCTATCCAAATGCTGATACTCTAATCCTTCCACCTGCTGGGGTCATATGTACTTCACTCCGGAAGATAAATTCTTGCCTCCTCTACTGGCACTGGTTTTGAATTCCCACATTATCAATAATTTAGAATCTTTAGTTACTTTTATGCAGATTTTGGTTATATCCTGATTTCAATGTCAAGAATTATGTCCAGCACCATCATAGCATGAATTTGTATCTAAATATAGTAGTTCTTTTCTTTGCAACTTTATTGGCCAAAGAGAGAGAGAGTATAACACTCTTTCCTAGATTTGTGATGTTGAGAGCTTTTTTTGTCTATTGAAAGAAAGTAAGGTAATACTTGGAGTTATACTTGTTAGGTCTTTTGTTACTTCTGGCCTAATTCATTCACATCCACCATAAAAGATTGTTGCTCTCCCCAAAGAGTTTGCTTCTCAATTAAACTGCCACCATTATTTTCCCGTTATATTCCTTGTTAATTTCATATTTTTTTGTCAGAATCACTCAGAACTGCTTAATTGCTGCGCATCAGTGTTGATAGTAACTTATGTTTCACTTTTATGTCTGGTGAAACCTGTAAAAAGCAATATATTCGTTGAAGGTCGGAACCTAATAAATTTGCTCATTTAAGTCTCCCTTGATCCCTGGTTATGGAAACTTGATCTGCGAGCATGTGCTATAGCTCCCATTGCAGCTTGTGTTGACTTCTCTTGTATTCCATTTTGAGAAATTTAAACACAAGTAATGAAGATAAAATTAAGGATTATCAATTGTTCACGTTCTCTGGATTTGTCTGTCAAGTTGGGTATATGGAAAAACTATCTGCCTGTGCCTTGGATATCTTTTCTGCACAAGATTGATTCCCCTATCCATTGTTCGAAATATTCATGTCTTGCTTTTATTCTATGCAGAGATACTGCAACATACCGTCCCCTGATGAAGACCAACTTTGTCAGCCACTCTCTCAAATATTTAACCAAGACTTATCTTGGGCAAGTTACTTGCTTACTATTATGTTTTTTACTTGGTTTTATCTTCTCTTGTATTTTTGTTGGTCAAGTTTATGCATTGTATTTCCATTCTGCGGTTGTACTTCGAGAGCCCTCTACTAGTGAAGAAAATGTTCTGTCACTGTTGGTTACTTGGAGCTTGAATAGGCATTTCTGTGCAGAGTTGGTCGCTTTGTAGTTTTTTGCTTAGTGTGCTTAATACTATGTCTCCACTTCTGTCCTATGCTGACTGAAAGTTTTCGCCCAACAGATATGATATCCAAGTTGGTTTCCATGATCCTTACCAAGATTCTGTGTCCGTCATGCGGCTGTATAAGAGGATCCGCTCACAAGACCACCCGATGGAAGAGACCACGAGGGTACCGAATTCATCCCCAAGCTTTAACAGTATCTCTGATCCATGGAAATCCATGACACACGAGAAAATGACACCAAATTACAGGTGTTGGTGCCTTGATTCTCGGGAAGCAGTGCAAAGGCGATGATGATGCTCTCTCCTTACTGATGAATCCAGTTGTTAACTATACATTTGATCTGAGGTTGGCATTTTTGTCTTTTCAAGAAAATGACCTGCTCTGTTGATTGGGAAGGCCTGGAGGCAAGAGGGAAGATTTTTGTGCATTTATAGATAATGACACTGCGCTAAGGTTTATTGTGGAATTACATTTAATTAGGAGGCTGCTGCAGAAGGTTTTTACTTACTGAAGTGTCAAAACTATATGTTTTTCCTTGTTAAAAGTTATACCTTATTTGCCATAATTTCATCCCTTTTAGTTTGATACTTCAGCTCTAATTCAAAAGAAATAGAATTACTGGATTTTGTTATTGCAATTTTACAGTCTCTAAAATGTGTTAGCAGGAAAGTAGATATGCAGCAAATGTTGATAGCTAATTAAGAAACCAATTTCGAATGGATTGAGTGATTATTATCTAATTGGATTAGTGTAAATTATTCATGCAATATCTTGTTTTCAATTTCAATGGACCCCATGAGGAGTGTAAAGTTCTACTAGTAGTATAATATGAGCACCTGAATATAGGTTTTAAAGAAGTCATAGCTTGTGCTAGAAAGTTGCTATGTAGTTGGGTGACCACAATCACCACACGTTGAAAAAGATGCTGAAACTCCTATTTTTACTCCTAAAGATGGGTACGTTGTTGAATTCATATGATTAAACCTAGATTTTGACTTTATCATGAAGATTTAAGTTACATACATTAATAACATAATGAATTTTGTATACATTGTTCCAACTTAACCTGTTATATTATTTTTCTTAAATTACCTATTAATATTAAATAGAATTACTTACAATTACTTATTAAGTAACCTAATTATTTAAATATTGTTTACCCTAAAAACGGATAACAATTGAATTTATACACGGTTTTAAGGATACGTGATATAACTTGGCATAAATTGGGAAAATATATTAATATCAAATTTGAATATAAAAGAGACAAATGCAAATCAATCGAATCGAATAGCCTTGGCCCTCGAGTTCGATCACCTTGAACCAAGAAAAGTTTTCACTGAAATAATAATAGAGTAACAAGATAATGAAAGCTGAAAAAGACCGTGTATTGCTTTGTATTGCGTAAATGTGATGTGTTTTACAAATGATCATACTCCCTTTGTATAGTAGGGGAGTCCTACTCTTGGTACAATTCTAAATGAAGTAAGAAATCTCATGATTGGCTAGTTAATCGGCCTATCCTGATACATGCCGAGATCTCCGCCGTGATCCACGCTCGATCGTGGATATTTCATCTTTTCATTATCCGGCTCAACAAACTTCCCTCGATCTCGATTTTGTTCGATCTCGGGATCTCGAACTTTGACGATGTAACCTCGACCTCGGTTCAGTATGGGTTCAAGATCCAAGCTTAATCTATCACGTTTCAGTCTCGACCAGTTCATATAAGGGGTGGGCCCGGTTTTACCGTATACAAATATATTATACAACGTTACGTTAGTGCACGTAACTTCAACCCCTAATACTGGACTATAGGCAAATTCCTTTTCTCAAGTATCATTACGTAGCTTTATTTTTGTATTAATTGAAAGTTTGAAACTTCAAAGGTTGAACAGTTAAAAAGAGAAAAGACAAAACTAAATTCACACAAACATCTTTTTATAGCTCTAAGACCGAACTTAATTTTTTTTTTTTGTTCAATATCCCGCAATGAGGTAGAAACCGGAGTAGTATTATTTTTTACTCAAATATTTGGGCAAATTTTTTGAAAACGACTCAAAAATCTAAGTGGGTCAAAAGAGAAGAATCAACGAAGCAAAAGCCTTCAAAACTGACTCTCCATCTGTAATTTCCTTTATATTACCAAGTCTCCTCCCCTACACAACACTTGAAACTTCTTTCCCCGTTAGTCCAAATTTTGAGCAGCTCTACTACTATTCATGACATGAGAGAAGAACATTTTCAGATCTAAAGCTTAAACCCTAAGTAAATCGCCATGGCAGCTATGGTGTCTTCCGTACAAATACAATCAAACCTATGGGACGGAGTAATGGAACTGACCAAGTCGGCTCAGCAGAAAGGCACTGACCCTTTGATGTGGGCCATCCAACTTTCCTCCAACCTTAACTCTGCTGGACTCTCCATGCCTTCCACCGACGTCGCCAACCTTCTCGTTTCTCATATCTGTTGGGCTAATAACGTTCCTATTGCTTGGAAGTTTCTAGAGAAAGCTTTGACCCTTCGTGTTGTCCCTCCTATGTTCGTTCTCGCTCTTCTTTCCACCAGGTTAGCTTACTTGCCATTTATTCGAGATTACCAATCATTGTTATAAGTGTCAACATTTTTTTTTTACCATAGAACTAAAGTTTATATACCCGACCTATTCAGGCGGTTAATATAATTATTCAAAATGTTCAACTCTAATGTTAAAGTTTAAGCTTTTAGCTGAGGTGATAACCTATTCGATATAGTTTCTAGGTTTAATTCTAACAACTACGCAGTAATAGAAAGTATTTTCATGAGCTTGTACTAATAGAAAAGAATGAGCCCCGCCACGTAGATGAATGTTGAGCATACGTAATTAGATTAAAAAAAGTGTCCTATTCCTAATAATAATTTAGATGAGGTGGTCATACAGTTTAAGAAACGCATTTATCTTTATTTGTTTATCGTGATGTTTCGTATTGTAATGAAATTGGCTCGTATACTATTGCCCCTACGGCTTTGGTAGATTACGAGTTTGAATCCGTGAACCAAGTATGATATTTAAGTGGAGAAGGGTAGAGGGGTGAGTCCATTATCCACTAATTTTCAAGGTTATGAACAATGGATTTCTCAGTTACAAAAAAAGTGAAATTGGCTGTTATAGAACAGGATAGATATAGAACATTCGTATAGCCAACTCTAACTAGTTTGTAATTGAGGTGTGGTGATTGGTTAATGGATTTTTAGTCTTTGTTTTTTGTTCACGCTTTTTCCTTTTTTTTCTCTCTTTGCAGAGTGATCCCTGCTCGAAGGAGCTATCCAGTGGCGTACAGGCTCTATATGGAACTTCTAAAAAGATATGCTTTCTCATTGGCGTCTCTGATTAATGGTCCAAATTATCAAAAGTACACCCCGTTTCTTGTATCCTCTCTTCAGTTCATTTCTCATAGGAGCATTTTGTTTGTTCATATCCTTTATTACTTCAGACGAGTATTTATGCATGTTTGTCATTAATACTTCATCTGCATTTTATTAAGTTTAATCTTAGCTTTAAAAAATTTTGATGCGATATAGCATTTGAGTTGACACCGTGGACTACCGCAAGATGGGAATTCATTTATTAATTTGTTTAGATTTTCTGGTTAGATGATGAGCTCGGAGAAGGTGGAAAGGTAATTGGGGTGAAAAAGGAAGGCGTACATTTATTTACTTTTGAGTCAATAGTAAAGTAGGTTTTTGGCCTTCCTTTCCTTGGACACTTTGTCCACTTAATTAAGTTGACAACTTCAGTAGATAACATTCCAATTTTTGACCGTCCTGGAGGCCAGAGTATCACTTCTTTTTCAGGAAAATGTTAATTGAGATTCTAATTCCAAAAAGATCTTTATTTAAAGGGCTCTTCTTTCCTAAGCTGTTCCGACGGGGTAGTTTAGGTGCCGCCCCCTTGTCGACACGACACTGATGTGGGTGTGGGTATGGGATCCGTACCGGATCTGGTCAAAAGATTCTGGGTACTTTGACCATGACGGGTGAAAAAATTCGAGACGAGATACAATTTTATTCCCGAGATCGGAACCCAAACTAGGATAAATTTGAAGAAAATGGCATACCTTATCTTGGAAATTGATTCTTCACTTTCTGCTTCTCCTCTTGATCGAGCAGAAAGAGCAGCAGAGAATATCAATTGAGATTGGGGAAGACGGAGCATTCGAGAATTTGGGAAAGTGCAAGATTTTGACTTTATTTGGATATTATTATATTTAATAACTAATACTATTGTACCCCTTGTAGTGAAAGCTTGACACACACTAAGTCTGATTTCTATAATAATAATTAGAGATCTAATCTGAATTATAAAATTATATTTAACTGTATATGAAGGTAACTATAAAAAAAAAGTTAACCACTAGGAGAATCCGAGAATGGAATAAAATCAAGAAATCATGCCTACAACTTGAGAATAAAAAAGAAATCCACACTCTACAAGCTATAGGTAAGTATTCCACAAATGTTTTCATAATTTAGAGGTATTTTTATATTTTCTATTTTTATTTTTTTGAATTAACTTTAGCCGGATCCCCGCACCCGTATCCATACTAGGATCTGTATCTCCGAATCTTAGATTTTACATCTCGAAGGATCCCACCTAGATCCACCCCCTGTCGGACACCCGCACCCGTGTCCGAGCAACTTAGCTTCTTTTTCCCTTGGGCCTTGTTATATAGTAACAAAAGAGTTTCACTTCTAAATCCAAAGGGAGATACACGCTCTTTTTCTCCTTGACTTGCGAGTTCTTTTGCGCGTAATCTCTATTGTATATATATATATATATTTAATTGTTCGCCTGCTGAGCACCCCTTTCCAAGATGAGGATTTTTAAAATTCCATCTAGCAAAGTTCAGATGATCATCCTTATCAAAAAGTTCAGATGATCATTATTCTTGTGAAAATGATACAAGTGGAACTCATAGGAACTATAATTATTTTTCTCACTTTATGGTCCGGGAATTTTCCTGTCTTTAGTACCCCAGAGATCATAAGATATCCATATAAATCAAAAGTGTATTGACTCAGAACCAATTTATTTTGAATTTGTTTGAACTAGTGCAATTGCAGTCAACTAATTTACTATCAACAGTTATTAAATGTGAATAAATTTGCAGGATCATGGAAGCAATAAATGATACATTACATCTTTACCAGATATTTGGACTTCAAGGATCTGAAAGTGGTCTAATTGTGGTTGAATTTGTTTTTGCTATTGTATGGGAGTTACTTGATGCGTCCCTTGACGATGAGGGAGTGATGGAACTGACTGCTGAAAAGAAGTCCAGGTGGCCTATTACATCTCAAGACATGGAATTGAATAATCATGATGCTTTTGCTGGGGGGAGAACAGAAAAGCATGAAGGATTATGTAAAATGAACACAGTTATGGCTATTGAAATAATTGGTGAATTTTTTCGAGATAAAGTGACTTCTGCGATCCTTTATTTGGCACGCAAGAACATGTAAGATCATATAGCTTTATTTTCTCAACTGCTGCTCTTGTTAATAGTGACAGTACCCCTCACCCTAGTTTGCATATTACCGGTTGCCTTTTTTCACTGTTTTGTTAAGCAATGAATAAATAAAAATTGATATAGCAGTGGCTCATTGTTCATGTTTTATTTTTTCTTTAGGCCCGAACATTGGGAATCTTTTACCCAGAGTTTAAGACTTCTCGTGTCAAACTCGTCAGCTTTAAGAAACTCTAAGAATATTTCTCCGGAGGCTTTGCTGCAGTTAACATCCAATAATCATGTAGTCCTCTCTAGAAAGCGCAAAACAAGCTCACAGAAAAAGTTTCATGCTGTAGTAGCGTCTGGTTCGCTTGCATCTTCTGCAGATCAGTGTCATGGTGCTAGTCCATCGGTGCCGTGGCTTCCCATTGATCTCTTTCTAGAGGACACCATCGACGGGTCACAAGTAGCAGCTACAAGTGCTGCTGAAACACTCACCGGTATACATAGTACTCTAAGTTAGTGAGTTTAACCTGCTCTAAATGACATTGCTAAACTGAAGTTGTTTTGCAGGTCTAGTGAAGGCTCTGCAGGCAGTTAACTCTACAACCTGGCAGGACACTTTTCTTGGATTATGGATTGCGGCCCTACGGCTAGTTAATAGAGTAAGAATTCATGATGAATCCCTTCCATCCATTGTTAAGTTGAATTCAGGTTGTCTTATCTTAGCTTCTTTCCTTCTTTATTTCCCTTTGGGCAAAATTATAGGGAAGCATGTTACCAGTCTCCTGGTGCCGAGGGTCTACCGGAAATAGCCTCTCTACTCCTCCTTCGGAGTAGGGGTAAGGTCTGCGTACACCCTACCCTCCCCAGACCCCACCTGTGGGATCTCACTGGGTTGTTGTTGTTGTTGTTGGTGATGTTACCAGTCTCCAAAAAAAAATTTGGGAAACTATGCTTCCAATGTGATATTGCAGGGAACAATTGAAGTTTAAATTCTGGAAAGTAAATCGATGCATTAGCTAAAGCTGAATTTAGGGTTGCTTTATTATTGAACCATTGCATTTCTTTCTGTAGAAGGTTCTTGAAATATGTATGATGCTGTGTGTTTGTCACTGTTGTGGGTGGGTTGGGTGGGGGAGAGGGGGAGCTGGATTTGCTTTTGGTTTCATTATTGGAATCTTCTAACCGCTTTTGGTCAATGTAGGAAAGGGATCCAAGTGAGGGACCTGTACCTCGCCTAGATACTTGCTTATGCTTGTTGTTGTCGATTACCCCACTAGCAATAGCGAATCTTATTGAAGAGGAGGAAAGGAATTGTAGCTCTACCAATCAAACTAAAGAGTCCTCCAGAAGGTGTCACCAAGACTTGCTATCTAGCCTTCAGCAACTTGACGATTATGAAGGCTTGTTGACCCCACCATTGCCTGCTGCTCCATTGGCGAATCAAGCTGCCGCAAAAGCAATGATGTTCCTTTCAGGTTTACGTGTTGGGAGTGGCTATTTTGAGGGAATGAGCTTAAATGACATGCCTGTCAATTGCGGTGAGTTATCTCTTTATTGAACTGCAAGAAATTTCAGTGCGTCTGTCTTGTATTAGTTGTCCCATGTGGTTTAACTTGCTTTATACTGTTACTTTGACGAAATTGCTAATCAAGTTTGCCTCATCTTCATCCATGTCAATGGTAAGTTAGATGAAACTCTCAATTTTGCCTTTTGTCCTCAGTTGAGTATTTATGTTGTTTTCCTGTTTATTCCCTTGTTTTGTTATATTTATTTATTCATTTATTTATTTTTGATGGGTGATTGCGTTCGGATGGTATGATTGGAAAACTTAACTTGATTGATGGTGCATCTGTTGCTTCTCTTCTATGCACTAGTATGTCAGACTATTGATGTATGTTTTTATGCTAATCTCTAACAATTTGTAGCTGGAAACCTGCGGCACTTGATTGTTGAAGCTTGCATTGCCAGAAACATTTTGGACACGTCTGCTTATTTGTGGCCCGGATATGTAAAAGGTAGATGTGATCAAGTGCCTCGTAGTGTCTCGGGCCAAATGCCTGGCTGGTCATCATTGATGAAGGGGTCTCCCTTAACTCCTCCAATGGTCAGTTCTTTGGTATCAACACCAGCATCAAGGTACAACTGAGTTGTCAATTAGAAAGTTTTCCTTGTCTCCTAATTTACTTGTTATCTTCTGCCCAGAATACTTGCTTCGAATAGTAATATTTACATAAGTGCCACTGGTTCATGTTTCCTAGTTGGAGTTTTCAAACATGGTGAGGGAGTGAAAAGATAAAGATAAGAGATCTGATGCACATTTAACTACTCACAAAACGATACTCTCCGATTGAAATAAAGATAGGCCTTCAACATGAAGTATTCCATCCAAGCTGGCTTATAAAACAGGCCGTAGTGGATCAGAATCTGAATTAATATGACTAAATAATAAAGTTCCAGAAGTTATAAAAAATGCTCAGCCTACTAGAGTTCGGGAATGGTAGGAGAGGTTATGGGAAATAGGCCAGATTGGCAGAAATTAAAAGATTTTATTGAAAAGGAATTTCATGGGCTCTAATGGCAGATGGCAGATGAGTTTTTCATGCTAATTTTGAGTAGGTGGAAAGAAGATGGTAATGAAGAACATGGTAGAGAGGGAGTGGTGAAGATTGGATGGCAAACCAACTATAATGGAAAAGAAAATTATGGTGAATTAACTACTAGAAAAGAAATTCCCTTGAAGGGTCAATCTCATATTTGCTCTAACTTTGGATTATTTTACTAGAAAAAAATCTCTTAAAAAGTAAATTGGCAATAGATCTGGTTTAAGGGTTAGTAATTCGGCTTTCAGTTTAATCAGTCGTATGACATGTTAGTAGTCAAAAATTGGAAATGCAGTTGTGCAATCAAAATCTTCCCTTATTTTTCCTAGCAACTGCCTGGTCTTCAGTTAAACCTTTTCTCTCCTGAAGCCAGGTATATCAGATCTTCTTTTTCGAAATTTATACAGTGGTATGGAACTGAAATTAAGCTCATGGATTTGATGGAAGTTTAGCAGAAATAGAGAAATTATATGACATTGCCGTCAATGGCTCGGATGATGACAAGATTTCTGCTGCTACTATTCTCTGTGGTGCCTCTCTTGCTCGTGGTTGGAATATACAGGTAATACTTGCCTTTCTCTCTGGATAAAGTAGGTGTATTTTACTATTTTAGGTAGTTGAACTTCAAAACTCTCTTTGTTCAAAACCTCTAGAAGTCTACATTATTTATGAAAACCTTCTTTCTATACACATTTATTTTCATCCATTATAAAAAAACGTATTTGTTTTTTTCTTTCCCCCTTTTTCCCCTTTTCAAAGAACCCGTTTAAGACAGGAAGATTTCCAATGTCCTAGTAGTTAGTGCGGGTTGCCAATGCCGCTTACATTATACAGCTAAACCCACAACTATAACCAGTTACAGAGCAAGTAGTGTGCAAAAGCTGAGAAACACCAACATTGGCATGTGCAGTAATGAGAATACAGCTGGATAAGAGAAGTGAAGAAATGAAATCAAAGAGGGAGGTTGAGAATACAGCTGGACCATCTTTTTTTCCCTCTCGACTTAAATGCCAAGACTTCTGTATGCATCAGGGTTTCTGGCATGCTTCTAATCCACTCTTCACGCGCTGCACTCTTATCACTAGACCAAAGCCTAGAGGGCCTCGCCTGGGCACCATTTTTAAATCCCATTAATATCAAGAGATGAAGAAACAACTTAGTTTCCCCCTTCCACGGTTGGCAGTTGGTTTGGTGAGACTATTAGCCTGTTTGGCCAAACTTCTAAAATCAACTTATTTTGAGAAGTGTTTTTCAAAAAAAGTATAATTGGTGAGAAGCAATTTGTGTTTGGGCATTTGGCTACTTAGTTTGAAAAGTTCTTTTGAGTAGCAATTAGTGTTTGGCCAAGCTTTTAAAAAGTGCTTCTAAGTGTATTTTTCTCATAAGTGCTTTTCAAAAAGCTACTTCTTTCTGCTTCTCAAAAACTGCTTCCGCTTCTCCTCAAAAGCACTTTTTCCCCCTCCAAAAGCTTGGCCAAACACCTTAATTTTAGGAAAAAAGCACTTTTGACAAAAAAAAAAAACACTTTTACCTCAAAGAAGTTTGGCCAAACAAGCTATAAGAAAAAGAATGTATCTGGTGTGTATGCAGCTAGGATTGGTCATTGGAGAAGGCAAGACACTACCCGCTGGTTGGCGGCTCGTATGACTTGTAGAACAAGAGGCGGAACACGGTAGCAGCCTAGCAGGTGGTGACAATGAAGATTGATGGACGATGAGAAGGAAGAGAATAGATCTGGAGTTAAGAAAGGAAAACCCCTTAAGCCAACACGGAAAATGACTCACTTTGGAAGAGTGATTTTTTCCCCTCGAAGACTACCTAAGATACTCTGCCTCAGTAATTTAGGGCACATCATTTTAATTTGAGCTGCCAAAGAAATTAGATAATAGTGTACTGTATTAGAAGTTGGTTTCTGCTAAGTCATTATCAAAATGGCCATTTCTATGTCGACAGACTCATTTCCTCTGTGTTTCATCTGCATGTTTGCAGGAACATACTGTTTTGTTCATCACCAGGTTGCTTTCGCCTCCTGTTCCTGCTAATTATGCTGGAACTGAAAGCCATTTGATTGGCTATGCTCGATTCCTGAATGTTCTTCTCATCGGAGTGTCATCTATTGATTGTGTTCAGATTTTTTCTCTGCATGGATTGGTACGTTGAACTTCGACTTCACCTATCTTGTTATAATTTACTTTTTTTTTGGTCAAAAAGATGTACTGATATTATAGATAATTAAACTAGTACAGTAGAGCAGTTTACAAGATGCAGTAGAGGCATCATAGTACATGAGTTAGTTTGGGATACTATGGTTCCCGCTTGGAAATCAGTACTAAGAGGATAACTAGGACTAGATAGAGGCCTATAACTAGAATAAGATGAAATAGTACTAGACATCACAGAGGGCAATTGTGTTGAGCTGTTGGAGTTGAACTTGATAAGCCTCTTTTGTAATGAACCATTATGGTCCCGATAGTAAGAAGCTTGTGCAAATGGTGGTGGGCTCCCAAAATTATGCAACTCTCCCGTGCATGCGTGGCTCCAAATTTAGCTAAACTATCTGCAACACAATTTTGCTCTATGTAGATATGTTGTATACAAGGGCTAGCCAGCTGTAGGAGCAACAACCTGCAATCATTAACGATGTTAGTGTATTGTATAACAAGAGGTGAATTAAACATACCTATGAGTTCTTGGGCATCCGTCTCAATGTTGAGGGGATAGAGACGATATGTGACTGCAATTTTTAGCCCCATGAGTAGTGCAAGTTGTATAGCTACGTTAGTGCCTTCTAGATCCCTACTAAATCTTTATTGTTAGGTTAACTCTTCTATAAAGCTTCTTGAAGTTTTTCTCTATTTTTATAAAGTTATTAGCATAATTTAGATATTTATATAAGTATAATTTAAATGTTCTTAAATTTTTTTGTTATAGTCAACTCTCTCCTATTTTATTTAAAAATCTTTGGAGCACAAATTAGAAGTAGTATCCCGATACTACTGATATAATCTGTCATGCTAGAAAAGGCAATACCTGGAACAATATTACGAACTTTGCACCAAGTATAATCACAAAACATTTATTTTGGGATGAAATGAGATAATTTATATTATCAAACAGAAAATTAAGACAAAAAGTTTACACACTTTTAAGATGATATAATTTATCTCCTAGCATTCTCGTCGGGAAATGAGTATTATATCATGATTATTGATTTATAACTTATTGCTTTTGGTTAGAAAAACAATTATACAATTATAAAGTACTATTCTATTAAATGTTTAATACCAAGGATATTAATTTTAACTCATATTAGCTTCTTTTAGAATATCAAATAGTAATATCTCTGTGTGAATCATGTTTTATTGTTAGTTAAATTTTTTATTTTTAAATTAAGAAATGTTAATGTTAAAATTTTGTACAAGAGAAATAAAAAAGAAGCAAAAACTGGAAAACTAAAAGCACGACCTTCAAGAATTTTATGGCGAAGCTTTCTCTGTGTATAAATTACTCCATATCAAAGAGACAGTAGAATTGAAATATGTGGTCAAGGGAACGTAACGCCTGGAAAGAGGGATCAAAATAGATTAGTGGTTGGTAGCTTTGCAGGAAAGTACCTAGAGGAGACTGAGTAAAAATAAAAATTAATTACTACTTGTTCCTTTAATTTTGCACAGTAAAATAAAAATTCAAGCGTTCACGGGAAAAAACTCAAAACACATATTTACATAGGTAATCACAAGCAATCTATTTTGTATGAGGGCTTAAATATGTTATGCATTAAATGCGGTAGAATGAGACATAACCAAAGAACGTGCAATAATCGAACCACGGACGATAATCCTATACCCTCCCCTCCAATGAAACAGTCTAACACTACAAACATTATACACCCTACATCTACATCTAAATCTACTGAGGCATGGCAAGTTGTTCAATTTCCCAGAAAATCTTCCCCTAAAATGTACCATCCTAAAAGACATTACACCCAACAAATACCAGTTTCAACTAATAATACTACTATACAAAGTTTAGATAAGGAAAATACATACAACACAATTACCTTGACAAACCTCTCCCATAACACTAACTACCACCCATCAGTTATACCTAAAAATAAATTTCACTCCTTAATAATAAATACCCCACCCGTTGAACATTTACTACCTACTGCTATAGAAACAAACACACACGAAAATATGATTACTACTCCACTACCATTTAATACCCCTACTCACTCGGCCCAACCGGGAAATCCACAATACCCAATACTAAATAAAAACCATCCACACGGACACGTTACCCCACCCCACATGCAAGACAATTTCCTAACCTATCCAAATCCCTTCAACTCAGCTAACTATACTCACCAAATAAAACATACCTCTACCAAGCCTAATACTGCCGGCTCACCTTGCCCAAGTTTAAACCCTAATGTGTCTCCCATGCAGATGCATAATGATGACCTCCCCACTACTTCTAACCCTAATGCTATATCCCATTTCAACACACAATCTCCAAATCTGTCACCTCAACCGCCTATAACACCCACTTTAACAATTCTTTCTACAGACCAATCTCTCATTTCTCTTTCAACGTCTGCTAACCCCCTTATAACTTCTACTACATTACAAAATGTCTCAACTCAACCTCAATCACCTAAGAAGGCATACAAACAACCCCAACAGGCAGTCAATACACCATCTACACCACCAGCGAAATCCATGATCACAACCCCCTCACATCTAATCATAGAGCCAAACACAATTATATACACGGCTCAAACACCACATGCACCAACAAATCCAACATCCTGGCTAGAGATAGGTCTACAGAATCATGCCCTAACGTTTACGATGGAAGTCGACAACCAAGAGGTGACAATTCTTATCAACAACCCACGGGATCTTGCGCAAATAGTAGCGGAGGGAATGACTCTAGGGACGGACATCTTTGGCCGGTACCATTGGTCTATGATGCAAACACCCTATCTTGCACCATACCAGACCCTACAACTCCCAACTCTACTCTAGGACCCTACTCATCTTCATCCCAATCACATTCAAATACCATTTTATCCAACTCCTACTGTAACAACACCATGGATACAACCCTACACCATTCCATAACCTCCAGCCTTACCAATGGACACTGTTACCCCACCTCCTTCTCCCCATCAGTCACCACCTCACCATCCCAGTCCACTCGAACAAAACGCTGAGTTCCAGGAGGAACTAGATGCAACAGGGCCTCCGTTTCATCCATGAGGTCTGGGAAATGGTTTAATGGAATAGATATATTGGTATAGGAGTCTTGGGTGGTATGAGCGATGAGAGAAGTTAGATAAGGTTTGTGAATGAAATTTGATGGAGTGGAAGAGGATTCAGGATTGTCAATGTTCATGTTAGTGGTAGTAACTAGGGCCGAAGAAGATGTATGGATTGGATCAGGGGGTTTGGGAGGAATAGGAGATGAAGGTTCATAGTTTTTAGTGCTCATAGTAGAGAGAGAAAATTCCTGGCTCATTTGTACTTCTAATTTACTTTAAGTGTCACCTATGTTGCTTTTGTGGCTGAAAATCACATTAAAAAGCAGAGTCCAGTTTACAGTTGCATGGCCACTCAACCTTGAAATCTGATGACAAATGTTCAGAAATGAATTCTTCTGTGCACACTTCATGAAAATTTGATGGTATCACAAATAAATTTGGAATTATATATCTGTATGCAATCAGGGGCCTGTACAAATATTGGAAACTTTAGCCATGCCACAAATGAAGCCTGAAATAAAGTACCGTCGTTTATGTACCTTTGAGGGCCTTGAAGCCTGAAATAAAGTACCCAGAGTTAGCAGCTGTCATAAGATTAGGATGGAGAAAACCAGGCTGTTCATTTTGTATAATGTCTGTGTGTTGCATTTTCTAGGTACCACAGCTTGCTGGTGCATTGATGCCAATTTGTGAGGCCTTTGGTTCGTATGCGCCCAACGTGACATGGATTGTAATGTCTGAAGAAATTTCTTCACATGCCATCTTCTCGAACGCATTTACTCTTCTGCTGAAGTTGTGGAGGTTTGATCAGCCGCCTCGTGAGAATGTTATGGATGTTGTTCCAGTGGGATCCCGTCTAACTCCTGAATACCTTTTGCTGGTGCGCAACTCCCAGTTGGCATCCTCTGATGATCTGCAGAAAGATCAAAGCAAAATCAAGCGGCTGTCTAGACTTTCAAGTCCATTATCTGGAGAACCCATATTTATGGATTCTTTTCCAAAATTAAAACTCTGGTACAGGCAACATCAAGCATGCATTGGTTCACCTCTCTCAGGTCTTCTCCCTGGAACTCCTGTTCACCAGATTGTTGAAGCACTACTGAACTTCATGTTCAGAAAGATAAATAGAACTGGTCAGTCTCTGGCACCAACTACTTCTGGAAGCAGTAGCTCATCCGGGCCTGGAAATGAAGATGTATTTCTCCACCTTAAGCTGCCTGCATGGGATATTCTGGAAGCTGTTCCTTTTGTGCTTGATGCTGCTCTCACTGCATGTGCTCATGGTAGATTGTCACCACGTGAACTAGCCACAGGTTAGAGAATCTAGCCTTCAGGAGCACTTGTTTAATATACTAGACAACCTAGCATGCAAGGACACTTTCAAGACAGAGACAGGGAGAGAGAGAGATGTAGCTTTTAAGACCAATTATCAGATATAAGAGACGTATTGTGCAATGCTACGATGGTAATTCTACATCAAATAAAAATGGATAGTCAGACCTCCACTTTCATCTGGAGGCATAAAGTGTTGATGGGAGATATATCATATCCCCATCCTACCCACCTCCCCACCTCCCCTTTACCTGTCCAAGACACACATTCTCACTCAAAAGAGAGGAAACAAAAGAAAGAAAAATGAAACTAACATGTATTTCTTAACTTGTGATTTTGCTGGTTCTCTGTTTAAGTCAATGAATTGTATGTTTTAGTATTTGACAGATGCATTTTCCCAATCTCAGGTCTTAAGGATCTGGCAGACTTTCTCCCAGCGTCTTTGGCAACAATCGTAAGCTACTTTTCAGCTGAAGTGACACGGGGTATCTGGAAGCTTGCTTCTATGAATGGTACTGACTGGCCAAGCCCAGCTGCAAATTTAGCAACAGTGGAGCAACAGATAAAGAAAATTTTAGCTGCAACAGGTGTGAATGTCCCAAGTCTCACTGTAGGTAAGCACTTGTCTAAGTTGAAGTGATTACATTCTCAAGACCTGAAGTTTGGCGTAAGAAACCTGCTTCCTGCTTCTCGTTTAAGTACAATCTTTTTACCTATTGGTTTGGCACCTTCTGGATATACCAGTTATCTCTGGTAATAATTTCTCCATGGGAGGGTGGAAATGTCTTCTCTCTCTCTCTCTCTCTCTCTGTTGCTATCACATGTGGGAGGTGGAGATAACAGGGTTTGATCCCTGTACTTTTAGAGAACCAAGTTATGCCAGCTAAACTAACTTGTTGGTGCTAAGATTGACCTCCCAATCATTGATGCATGTAAAAGCGGTCTCTATCATTGATGGATTCAAAAGCTTTGCTATACTCACCTGGACTTTCATACATATCCCGTCCATCTGTTTCGGGATTTAACTGTTCATCCATCTCTTTCTGCATGTCTAGCTTATGCTTTTCTGTTTGTAGGTGGAACTTCTCCAGCTACCCTTCCTTTGCCCCTGGCTGCCCTTGTGAGCCTCACCATTACATACAAACTTGATAGATCAACTGACCGCTTTCTGAACCTGGTGGGCCCAGCCTTGAGTAACTTGGCTACAGCTTGTCCTTGGCCCTGCATGCCTGTCATGGTTGCACTATGGGCCCAAAAAGTGAAGCGGTGGAGTGACTTTCTTGTTTTCTCTGCATCCCGGACCGTGTTCCACCACAATAGCGATGCAGTGGTTCAACTGCTTAGAATGTGCTTTGCAGCTACACTAGGTCTAACTACATCTTCTATCGCAAGCAACGGCGGAGTAGGTGCACTTCTTGGTCATGGTTTTGGCTCTCATTTTTCTGGTGGCATCTCTCCTGTTGCCCCTGGTATACTCTACTTGCGCGTCCATAGAGCTGTCCGAAATGCCATGTTTATGACCGAGGAAGTCGTCTCCCTTTTGATGCATTTTGTCAGAGATATCGCAAGTAGTGGATTACCTGCTGAGAAATTGGAGAAACTAAAGAAAAGTAAATATGGTATGAGGTATGGTCAAGTTTCTCTTGCTGCAGCAATGACTCGTGTTAAGCTTGCAGCTTCACTGGGTGCTTCATTAGTTTGGATCACAGGTGGTGTAGCTTTGGTTCAATCATTGATTAAAGAAACCTTGCCATCTTGGTTCATATCAGCACATGGGTCGGAGCCCAGTGGTGGGATGTCAGGAGGGCTAGTTGCAATGCTGGGGGGTTATGCCCTTGCTTACTTTGCAGTGCTCTCCGGAACATTTGCATGGGGAGTGGATTCATCATCACCTGCATCCAAGCATCGTTCAAGTATTCTTGGGGCACACTTGGAGTTCCTTGCCAGTGCCCTAGATAGGAAAATATCCCTCGGTTGCAACAAAGCTACCTGGAAGGCTTATGTTTCAGGGTTCGTCAGCTTGATGGTGGGATCCACACCAGGCTGGATGCTAGAGGTGGATGTAGATGTTCTGAAGAGGCTAAGTATGGGTTTGAAACAGTGGAATGAGGAGGAGTTAGCATTGGCTCTTTTGGGTAGTAGTGGTATTGGCGCAATGGGCACGGCTGCAGAAATGATTATAGAAGGTGGTTTCAACTTTGTTAGATGAGTTGGGGTTCAGTTAATGTTACTCCTACAATAGTTTGTACTCAAGCGAGAGACTTGCCTGTACCATTGCCTCTTAGATCATCAGAGGAGCTTTAGCTTTTGTACAAGTTTTGATTTTGTACATATACCATGTAGATGAGCATAAAAACCAAAGTATTGAAACCTCTTGCTCATATGAGTAGGAATTCTTTTTTTTTTTTTTGGACTTTGCTATTTTACTTGTGTTCCTTCCGTAGCTGTAGTACTAGTGTTATCCTTGTGTTCCTTATGTTTAGCAGCACTGGTGTTTTCTTTGAGGTTCTCCTTGCTTCGTTTTATTACTATTTCGTTTGTTGTAGTTCTTTGTTGTAATTGATGTGATTTTATTTTATTGTATTAAATCGAGGGTCTTTCGGAAACAGCCTCTTTACCTTCACAAAGTAAGGGCGAAGACTGCGTACATACTACCCTCCTTAAACCCCACTTGTGGGAATATACTGTGTATATTGCTGTTGTTGCTGCTATTTTACTTGTGTTGGTACCGTGTCGGAGTATTAGTTTGCAATCTGTCTCAGATATATGTATTTTATGATATATCACTAAAGTTCGTGTTAAGCAGTTAATCTTTTTATTAGAATGGAATTAAGTTGAACTAATCTTGGCCTTATTTTGTCAAGAAAATTCATTTAGTACGAGACCCAAGATAACGTGGCCGACAAAAATGCAAGTTCAGTTTTGGGCTAGATGGGAGAATCTTGATTTAGTTCGACTTACTCTTCTCCTTTGGGGGGTTGAATTAAACGATTAAGATTTGGGTCAAAACCAATAGTATAATTGGGGCAAGTGTACATATAGCCAGTGTCATGAATGGTATTTAGAGATCAACAAGTACTTATTTTTGTCAAGAATAGAGAAAGCACGAGAGAAACTGAAGAATGACTCTCAGTTTTACTTGATTCAAATACATCAGATACATTGGTATTTATACACAATAGAAATAAGAGATAAAAGGAAGTAAAATATCCTACACTAAATGTAAATCCTACAAAATATTATTCATATATTCTACAACTAATGCTACACAATATTCTACATTAAATGTAGAATATCCCTAATAATATTCCATATATTCACCATATCGAGAATATATTAATGTAGATATTCTACAATTTGTTCATTATGCTAACATCCCCCTCAAATTGATGTCGGTGGATCGAAAAACATCAATTTGCCTACTAGAAGCTGATGACGCTGTCGTGCCATTGATTTTGTAAACACCTCAGCTATTTGAAGATCACTAGATACATGTGGAAGAATAATAACTCTTCTATCTATAGCTTCTCTTATATAATGACAGCCCACTTCAATATGCTTGGTTCTTTCGTGATAAACTGGATTGGTTACAATCTGAATGGCACTTGTGTTATCAGCATGGAGAGGAGTAGGACTAGATTGAGAAAATCCAATTTCTGCAAGTAAACCACGAAGCCAAATAATTTCGGAGCAAGCAGTCGACATTGCTTGATATTCAGACTCCGTTGAAGATTTTGAAACACGATCTTGCTTCTTGCTCTTCCAAGATATCAAAGAATCTCTGAGAAACATGCACCATCCCGTGACGAAGCGGCGAGTATCAGGACATCCAGCCCAATCAGAATCACTAAATGCATTAAGCTGAATAGGAGAACCACTAGGAAAGAATAATCCACGAGTTGATGTTCCTGAGAGATATCGAATGATGCGACGAACTGCCACCAAATGTAGATGATGGGGAGTCTGCATAAATTGACTGACTTGTTGAATTGCAAAAGAGATATCATGCTGAGTAATAGTAAGATAATTTAGGCTCCCAACTAATTGTCGAAACAAAGTTGGATCAGGAAGGAGATCCCTATCATCGCAACGATACTTTACATTCAATTCCAATGGAGTATCAACAGAGGAAGACTCTTGAAGACCAGCCAAAGCAATCAGATCCTGAGTATATTTGTGCTGGTTTAAGAACACACCTAAAGAATTATAATGAACTTCCAACCCCAAGAAATATGTTAGAGTACCAAGATCTTTCATGTGAAAAGAATCTTTAAGTTGTTGTTGGAGGCTAGTGATTATAAAGAATCAGTTCTTGTTATAATGATGTCATCAACATATACCAGAAGAAGAACACAATCTGTAGATGTTTTTCGAAGAAACAAAGATGAGTCATATTTACTTTGTTCAAAAGAGAAGTGAAGCAAAGTAGATCGAAACTTGTCAAACCAAGCTCTAGGAGCTTGTTTTAATCCATACAAAAACCGCTTCAACTTGCAAACATTTGATGTAGGTGATGAAAACAAACCAGGTGGAGGTTTCATATAAATATCTTCTTTCAGATCACCATGGGGAAAAGTATTTTTTACATCCATTTGATGAATAGGCCAATTCTGTGAGGCAGCAATGGCAATAATAGTTCGCACCGTAGTCATTTTTGCTACTAGTGCAAAAGTCTCCTCATAATCCACACCATACTCATGTTTGTTACCAAGAACATCCAAGCGAGCTTTGTACCGATCTAGAGTTCCATCATAATGAAGTTTAATTGAATAAATCCATTTACATCCAATTGGGCGGACATTTGAAGGACATGAAACAATGTCCCATGTGTTATTTTCTCCAAAAGTTCTTCCTCCATTGCTTTCTGCCAACATTCATGCTTGGAAGCTTGCGAGTAACAAGTTGGAACAGAAATAGTGGATAAAGTAGAGGAAAAACCATACCATTTAGGAGTATTTCGTTCTCTGGTAGATCGCCGAGTAAGCTCAAGAGGAGCAGGCCTTGAAGATATCTCATATTCTGATTGTGGAGCAGTCTTAGGTGGCAAATCAGTTTCGCAATGGGGTAAAGTTTGGCGACGTCGTTCATACACATATCCGAGTTTGAACCTCTTAGAAGAAGATGACAAATCCTCAAAAGTAGTAAGAAGAGGAGAAACAGAAGATGACTCAACAAGAGTAGGAAAGAAATATTGATTCTCAAAGAAAACAACATTTCTAGAAATACGAAATTTTTCGGAACTTAGATCATAGCAAATAAACCCTTTCTGCGAAGTACTATAACCCATAAAGGTACATTTAGTAGACTGAGCAGGAAGTTTATTGCGTTGAAAAGGAGGCAGATGCACAAAACAAACACAACCAAATGTATGAAAATTATGATAGCTAGGATTATGGTGATAAAGACGATAATATGGAGACTCAAGATTTAACACTTTAGATGGCAGTCTATTAATTAAATAGACAGCAGTAGACGAAGCTTTCACCCAGTATTTAGATGGGACAAAGGACTCAATCAATAAAGTACGAGTTACATCTAAAAGATGACGATTTTTACACTCAGCAACCCCATTTTGTTATGGTGTATATGAGCAGGAGCGTTGTGACACGATTCATTTTTCAAGCAAGAAATTATTTAATTCATGAGACATATATTCTCCACCTATATGGCCCCATAATTCTTTTTCCGTGACAAATAATTGAAACTGAAATTCCCAAGCAGAATAATTTTTCCAATGAAACGAACACTGAAGGACTCAAACTGATGTGAAGTTATGTTTTTGAATTGAGAAAATAAAAAAACACAATGATACGGAAAAAGTATCAAGAATAACCAAAATTAAGACCAAGACAAAAGCCCTATATGCTTAGGACGGCTTGTTGACGAAAAATCAAGAGAATTAAACTTTCATTTTTTTAAAGGAACCACAAATGAAAATCACTAAGAATCAAAACTATGAAAAGAAGGCTCTGATACCATATCAAGAATAGAGAAAGCATGAGAGAAACTGAAGAATGACTATCTCAATTACTTGATTCAAATACATCAAATACATTGGCATTTATACACAAGAGAAATAAGAGATGAAAGGAAGTAAAATATCCTACACTAAATGTATATCCTACAAAATATTCTTCATATATTCTACAACTAATGCTACATAATATTACACTAAATGTAAAATATTCCTAATAATATCCTATATATTCACCATATCGAGAATATATTAATGTAGATATTCTACAATCTATTCATTATGCTAACAATTTTGTCCCAAAATTTAAATCTAAAATCTTAATTTCAGGACAACTCATGATATTTTTGTCCTCGAAATTTGAACCGAAAAACTGAAATTCATGAAGTACTTGCTAATTCCTAAATAACAGTCTTTTAGAATAGCTACTTGGTATAATTTGACCAACAAGAGGATTAACAACCTCCCGAAACAAAATTAATATCTTATATAGAATTTTGTCATACTATAATGTAGAGGGATTTGCAGCCGTACTTTATATTTGTGCCATCTTTTAACTTGTGCCCTTTTTATAAAAATTATTGATTTGGTAGCCAGCTGACAAAAAATTCGTAATAATATGACAATTACACCCCTGACAAAAGATTAATCGCGTGATCTGCAGCCTCATTCGTGAAAAAAGATCTCCTCCCCCCCCCCCCCCCCCCCCCCCCCCCCCCCCCTTCCTCACTACATACTGATTAAAAGCAAA
>ML278120.1:49646-120156 GCA_005239495.1 Nicotiana undulata
CCCCCCCCCCCCCCCCCCCTCTCAGCAGCTTTATCAAAAAACTAGAAACTTGTCCAAATTCATCTTCAAAATCACACTTGCATGAAGTTGTTTCTCCTTGAAGCTAAAACTTCATGCTAATGTAGCATGAAGTTGTTTCACGTTGAAGCTAAAACTTCATGTTAATATAGCATGAAGTTGTTTCACATTGAGGCTAAAACTTCATGCTAATGCATGCTGAAGTTAAATTTTACAGTCTACTGTTTTGTCATGAGTTTTATTCGAAACTTCAGTCTAAACATGCTTAAGTTATTAGCTCATTTGCTAAAACTTCAGTTTAAACATGTTGAAGTTATTTAGTTCATTTGCGAAAATTTTACACTAAACATGCTTAAGCTTTTTAGTTCATTTGCTAAAACTTCAGACTAAACATGCTTAAGTTTTTGTCTTGCAGTATGTAATTTTCTAATGAGTTTTTGCTAATGTATGCTGAAGTTATTTAGTTCATTTGCTAAAACTTCATACTAAACATCCTTAAGTTATTTAGTTCATTTGCTAAAATTTCAGACTAAACATGCTTAAATTATTTAGTTCATTTGCTAAAACTTTAGACTAAACATGCTTAAGTTTTTAGTTCACTTGCTAAAACTTCATATTAAACATGCTTAAGCTTTTTAGTCCATTTGCTAAAACTTAAGACTAAACATGCTTAAGTTTTTGTCCTGTAGTAAGTAAATTTCTAATGAGTTTTTGCTAATGCATGCTGAAGTTATTTAGTTCATTTGCTAAAACTTCACGCCAAAACATGCTGAAGTTTTGTCGCGCAGTCTACAGTTTTGTCATGAGTTTTATCCGAAACTTCAGTCTAAACAAGCTGAATTTTTTTAGTTCATTTGCTAAAACTTCAGACTAAACATGCTTAAATTTGTCTTGCAGTATGTAATTTTCTAATGCATGTTGAAGTTATTTTGTTCATTTACTAAAACTTCATACCAAAATATGCTGAAGTTTTCATGCAGTCTATAGTTTTGTCAATAGCCCCGAAGGGCAAAATCGTCTTTTTAAAACGCTTTTAACAAAAAATGGGTACGGATGCAAACGAAAAAATAAAACAGGTATAAGTAAAAAAGGGGCGACCAACCATGCAATTTTTACTATAATGTATGAGTTTAGAAAAGTTCAAATAAAATGAGAAGCAGGGAGATAACAAACAAAAGAAGGAACCAACAAGGTCGTGGTGGAGTGGTAGTACTCCTTCATCCTTAACCAGAGGTCTCGAGTTCGATCCCCTGGGTATGGAGTCGCCTTTGTTAGGGAGCGCTTTACCCTCCAATGTGGGATTTTTCGGCGCGAATCCGGATTAGTCGGACCTCAATGTGGGTACGGATACGGATGAGAAATTTAAAAAAAAAAATGAAAAGAAAGAGAGAAGGAAATTAAGAAGAGCAAGTCTAACTTAAATGCTATAACGCCTCCACCTCCCCTCAATAGCTTCTTGATTGATTCATACTGAAGCAAATGTTTAACTTTTTACAAATAAATATTTACACAATAATGCCATTAAAATTTAATAATGACTAACTGGCTATAGTAAGTAAAGATAGGTAAGATTCCAAATATCTGAACTAATATTTAAAAATTATTTCAAATAAGTGTTTATTTAGCAAATTGGCTCATATTCAACTTCAAACTTTGAAAAACAGGTTTTAGAAAATTTTCAAAATTTTTTAACTTTCAAATACTCGTTTTAAACTTCAACTTCAAATCCTATTTTTCTCAAATCTCAACCAACTCATGTCGAAGCACCTTAAAAGTATGTTAGGCAACATGTTATAACATAATTAAAATATATTCAACAATTAAAATTCTTACTCCCTCAATTTTATTATTATTATGGTTTGGGTACTTCCTATAAGCATATGAATTTTATTAAAATAAAATTCATAACATAATTTAGATTTTATTGGTTCAAATAAATATTATGGGCAAATATAATAAAATTATATATATAAGTCCAATATATATATATGAGTTAAATAAATTAGTCTTAATGCATTGGGCTAGCCCATTTAATTGGGCTTCAAGTGATGAGCCCACTTCGTTGAGCCCAAGATGTAGAGGTGTTAATCGGGCCGGGCTGACCCGCTAACAACCCGGTCCAGCCCGTTACCGTAGATAATAGGGCGGGTTGGGCGGATTTGTAACGTCTAGTTTTTTTTTAACGGGTCTCCGAACTCGCTACAACCCTTTAAGCCCTTAACGGGTTCTTAACGGGCTACAACCCGGTTCAACCGGTTAACCCGAAATATTTTTTTTTTTAAAAGAAAAAATTTGACCGTTGCCAACTTAATTTTAAAAAATATATATATACATAAGCCCGACCCGCCCGATAAGCCCGAACCCGTACAGGCCCTATCGAACCCGAAAAATCCCAGCCCCCCACCAGCCCGTTAACCCCAACCCGATAACAACCCGCCCCGAAACCGAACGGGCTAGTATTTTTTGTGTCCAGCCCGTCCCAGCCCGCCCGATAAACACTCTCTACCAAGATGCCATCTTCCTAGAAGCCCAGGTTGGTGTCATCTTTCTCTAAAAGCTATAAGCATTGAAGTGTTCTAAAGATTAAAAGATCAAGACGAAAATTCAAGAACAAGCTGCAAGGCCTCGGATTAAAAATAGTACGATTGTCGCAAAAATTTTCTGTCTTGATTTTATTTTCTCGACGCAATTTATTGTCTACACTTCCTAAGTAAATTAGTGCTTTTTTCTTTTAAATTACTTGAAGGACTGTATAACAATTGAGGGGATTTAATGTAACCTCAATTTTCTTTTTTCTTTCTTCTTTTTAAAAAAAGAAGGGATTTATCCGGGGTTTTAGGGGACACCCATTAAGCAGCAAGAAATGGAGGCAATAGGTCTGTCCCTAACAATCCCTTGTGTCTCTTTTTCAAGAAGTCCATCACTTACTCTAATCAAATATTCACCCAGCAGAGGTCAGCTTCTATTCTATTCTAATCTCTGTATTCATATTTTATAGTATAAGATTGCAGCATCTAAAAAGTTACAATCTTTAGCACTGCATACAAGAAGAAGCAAAGGAATCGAGGAGCAGGATCTCTATGGCCTTCCAAAGGAATATTATGATGATGTATGTTCTTTTTTTCCCATCATCTATTCTTGTTTCTAGGTTCTTTTTTTTTTCTATTTCTACTTTATGTTTTAATATATTCTTCTATTTGATTAGAGGTTGGCAAAATGGTTAAAAGAAAACAGTTATGCACAAAAATAGGTTGGATAATGAACCATTAAAAACTGGTCGAATATGGATAAAGAACCATATTATCCACTTAGAAAATGGTTAACCAAATGCATAACTAATGTGTTTAACTTTTGCACGTGTAAAACCTCAAATTGGAGTTCCTCAAGTGATCATATCTAAGAAGCCATCCATATTATTTGCCGGATAAACCCGTGTTTTATCCGTCTCAAATACGGGTCGGTAGGATAATTTATCCGTTTGACCCGCTCATGCCTGACCCGACCCGTGTGTTTGCCACCCCTACATCTGACCAATGAATTATATAGTTTGATTTGATTACTAGTATCTATTTTAATTATTGAAAAGGGTACAAGAAAAAGATAATACTTTATCCGTCAGAAAAAGAAAGAAGAATATGGGGTTATGAGGGTGAAAGCTTCCAATTTTCAGTGTGAATTCCGACATGATTTCTTAAGTTTCTGGAAGTGAAGTTTATATCTTTGGAAAGTAGAAGTGCATATAAAGTATTATAATTCACAGTATTTTACAATTAAAATAACAAACAATGTTTGAATTGTTTTTTGAAAAGGCTGTCTGTCTCCTTAATAAAGGTAGTATAAAATGTGACTGAGGGAGTAATATACAAGCAAAAGTAGAGGAAAAGGAAAGTATAATGTTATATATTCTTTTGAAAGTTGGTGCTAACCTTACGCTGGTTAGGAATGGCAAGCTCGGCAAAGGGAAAAGACTAAGGAATTGCATAGACTACGTCAACAGGAGGATGAGGAAGAGGAAAAGAAGGTTGATGAATACCGTGAAATTGGATTGCGCTTGAAAGATTATCCAGAAGAAGAGCTTCTAAAGGCCAAGAAATTGGTTGCCAGCTTCATTAGGTCAGCTGAAGAAGTGGAAGAGGTGAACTACTTTCATTGCTAATGTGTATTCTTATATTTTTTTGGTTGGATATAGATAAAATACTCGAGGTCTATGAGGCTTTCCATGCGATACAACTATATTTGTTTTTAGAAGATTAGAGTTACAATTGCACCCTAGGATGTGGCTGAGTAGTTAATGAAGTGGGTTGAGAACCATGAGGTGTCAGGCTCAAATTTCAGCGGAGGCAAAAACACTAGCTGATTTCTTCCCTCTCTCCAAGCCTTGTTGGACAGAGTTATCTAGTACCTGTTTCTGGTGGGAGGTAGCAAGTATCTCGTAGAATTTGTCAAGTGTGTGCGCAAGCTGGCCCAAACACCGTCGTCGTAAAAAAAGAAAAAAAAGAAGAAGATTAGAGTTACAACCTTTACGAGAATATAACATTATACCTTGGTAAGTATTTAACTTACTTACCCAGCCAAGGAGAATCTTAACAATGTCAAAGTTGTTATGGAGCTGGTGTAAATACAAACAAGAAAATTACTAAATGCTGTCTTTTTCTTTTTCTTTTCCCTTTTTTCCTTTAAAACAAGAATAAATATTTCTCTCTAGTCCTACAATGTCTTAATGAAGAAATTTAGTAGCAAAAGGATATCTTTTTACCTTTTTCTACCCACTGTTACCTCATGTCCCCTTCAAGAGAGTTAGAAGCAGAAATCCTCGTTTCTCAAGGATATAGTTCCTCTTGTCTGTTGCTAATTCAAAGATGTTCAATTAAGTCATTGATCTTGTTGATTTATGCGACCTTGAGAAAATTAATCGGAGAGTTTATTTTTGGATTTGTAGATTTCTTTCTTTTCTCTTTCTGTAGGTTGCAGAACTGATCCCAGCAACCCTTCTTTCTCTTAAGGGCCTTCACTTCCTGACTTGTTATGAAGATCTATCGTGTTATTAATTTAGCCTTTATAAACTCTCTTGCTTAGAAAATCTATATCTATCTTTTATACATGAAGTGTAACAACTTGGATGTGACATAGAATACAGGACCATCTTCTTGTTAATTCAAGGTCGTATATGTTCTTTTCGCCCGGCGGGAAGAAATCCCTAAATATTGTCATGTTGAGGGTCAAATTAGCTTAAGTGAGCACTTTGAATCCATTCATATGTGAGGTTAGCATACGAGTTGACGTACCAAGCGTCAGTTGTCACGACCAAGGCTTGATCTTACCTTAGGAAGTTCAGCAGTTACTTCCTCACATAAGTGAAAAAGTAGCAGTATCGTTTTGTTCTCTGTGAGCCAGATTTACCTGTTGTTATTCATGATTGCAATTTCCTGCATCTCCCTTATCTTGTTCGTTTGGTTTGATCCTGCAGTAGAACTATTCTAGTTTATCACGCCTTAATTATTTTTGAACTGCATATACTAGATTTTGGGTCACTCGACTAAATTCCAATTTTTTTTAATATCCGAGAAACCCCAAGGACGAGTGGCACACGGTTTAGAATCTGGTGGATAATGGGCCCGTCCCTCTACCTTTCTCCACTTAAATACCAGGCTCTTGTGCATGCGCCTAAAACACACATCATGTGTTGCGCTCTTACCACTAGACGAAAGCCTCAGAGACAATTTTTTTCCTTTCTAAATTCCATCGTTGCAATAGCTTTCTTATTGGATATGGTTTCTTGTTTTGATTCTTATGTGCAGAAAATTGAGGAAGCTGCAGAAAAAGGTGAACTCGATGAACTTGTTCTATTGATCATATGGAATCGGCTTGATCTTGCTCGGCGTGATGTAAGTGTTTTACTGCTTTTTCTTTTCTTTCTATGACTACTCAATGACCCTTATCTATTTCTTTTTCTTTTTCCTGTTTGTGCGGTGGATTTGCATTTTTGGCATCACTCATCAGTATAAGAGTCACATTCACCTTAGCATATTCTTTAGTTCATGAGCTAAGATGTTTTGGTTTCAATTACCAAAGGGGAAAGCTGTGTCTGCTTCAAAATTTAACACACTTTTGCCGTAGCAAATTTGGATCTGAATTTAGACAGGGTTTTCCCCTAATAAAATGGCTTTTGTTTAAATGAGAAAATTTAGAGGACTTACTGTAATGATTAAATGATGAAGTACAACATGCATGATATTTCACGCAATTTTCCTATTAGGTATTGTTCATTGACAATTCTTTGCTTTCCATCTTGGTGTGTTTAAAGTACTTCATATGCAGTGTGCAATCTTAGCTTAGTATGTACTGTTGCATAGGCAGTGCGGCAATGGGAATAACCGTCATTTTTCTACTTTGGTGTTTTAGAAGAATATGCACCCTCTAAGTTCTGTGCTTGTATAGAATATCCTCTAGAAGTCAAATGTGGTTGCTCCGTTGGCCCCCTCCCCGAACTCTTTAGGAAAAGGGCCAAAAGAACAATCTAATGCATGTAAGGTATCTTTCTTGCGCTTTCCAGGATGAGAAGGATGCAGTTCGAAGTCTTGATCTCTTGTACAGGCGAGTTGAGGTATGTGAAAGCAGGGCTTCAGTAGGAGTTCTCCTGACAAAAACTCATATTCTGTAGTTTCAATTAATGAAACGTTGCTTAACCTGTATTTTCATTTATTTCATCTCTTATGTGTTGTATTCCTCTGCCCACCAAAATGAGCTTTTGCATACATTACTATCACTTTGATATAGTTCACCTCATCTTAAATATCCATTTTTGATAAATGTCTTACCCATTTGTTGATCTTTGACGAATTCACAAGTAGATGTGGTTTGCTTTTATTTATATTTCTTACCTTGTGTCCTTTCTTTTTAGTTTGTTTTTACATTTCAACTGGTAGGCTTTTACTCATGTTTTTTCTTGACTCGTTCATGCTCAGTCGTGTTTTATCTCTCATCACATGTAGATAGAAAGATAAGCTGAGCAAGAGATGCTTTTGTTGTTTTCTTCTGGTGCCTTTTATTCCCCACCCCACATCACACACAGACACAAACTCTGTCTCCCTCTCTCTTTATGGGGTTTTCCTTTTGTCTTTAAACGTTTATCTTGAATTTAGACAGAGATTTTGAAGCGGGAAGCAACTCCTGCCATGAGACTACTGAATGATCTTCTGAATATGCATGACGGCGGACTCGATAATGAAGGATGGCTCAAAGCATGTAAAAAACGTTTGGTTGATACATTTCCGCGAGAGGACCCATTTAGTATTCTTGTACCTGCAGGTTTCGACATCGAAAATGTATTTTTATACTCTTTCAAATTGCTTTTCTGATTTGAAATAAACTGTTTATCTTCCTAGCATTAGCCTGTGAGATCCATAAAGCCGATTTTACTAGTGTAATATTTATTCACTTTTCTATATGTGGTATGTGCACATTAATTTCGTCACTTCAAGACATATGACATTGATTTTCTTCACTCTCTGCATTTCTTGTTAGCATCAAGGTCCTCTAAGACCAGCTTTGGAAGCTGATGATGTGCTTTTGAGGGTAGATTTTGTCAGAGAGGTGGATGCACTGTTAAAGGAGGTTCGATCTGAACAGGCTGAAGCATTAGAGACACAAGGACTTGATCCAGAATCAGTGGCAAGTAGATTGAAACAACAAGAGAAGCAACGTGCGATACACCAAGTAGAAACTCTTTTGGATCTGGCCATCAACTTGGAGTGGTAGTCAAGTTGCTGCCTCTTCCCAACTGAGAAAGTTCACCGAGTAGAAATTTCAGAACAGATGAAAAGTCACACGAGGTTCTTGAATAGTATTCCTCGTTCACAAGGTTCTACCAGTGCAGTCAGTATATGGAGTGTCCAACTCCAACTATCATTAATAGCAAAGACGACTCAGCATGCTTAAAGTTAGGGTTCGAACTGCAAGACAATGCAATGTGTTTACATGTCTTCTTCCTTCGTGCTCCAGGGAACAACCGTGTGCTGCTGCTCTCTCCCAAACTGACAAGAGTGTCTATATTTGATAGCTGGAAGCATAGTATTTGAAGCTTTATTTATTAAGCCAGTGTACTTTGATGTAGTAGCAAATTGTCCTGATTCAGTCAGTGGGGAGACATGTTACTCTTTTGAATCAGAAAAGTTTTAGGACGTATCTGGGTTCAATGTTAGTTTGTTGTATTTATATGTGTGAGATTCCTTTTCTGGGAAATACTGCTTGGGTGACCTTATAAAAACCTTGCTCAGACTGTTATATTCTGAAATAAGAGGAAAAGCCCGTCATAGAGAAAATCACGTCAGAAAACTTGCAATGACAAAGTTTCAGTAGCATTGCTCTGTACATGCTTTACATATGAAATCGAGGTACTTCCTGCTGCAATATAAAATTTTAGATACAAGAAGTCTCAGTAAATGTCTCTTATTTAAATATATACGACTTTACAAGCTATTACCTCTTAGAAGAAAATCTAATATTCTCTGCTGCCTTACTAAAATCTATTATGAAGGAATAAAGGGGCCTTATGACGCATGACTTCAAGTAGAAAAAGCTATATGTCCAGCAAAAAGGGAATTTAAATTTCAGCTAGTTTCTGTGCTTCAAACAGCAAACAGCTGTGAGACTTCATCTCATATGCAACTACTCCATCTTCAACTGGCGTCCCCTTCTCAGCAAAAAATCCTGGAAATGGGAGGGCAGTGTCAACGAGACGATGCCATACCATATCTGTTGGAGGTGGTGGAAGGATAACACTCTCTGATACTCCTGCACTATTGAAGGCGACAAACAAGTCACCTCCGATATCAGAGACTGATGTCTGGCTGTCTTCAGCATCGGCTTTCAAAGTCATAGCCAAAAATCTGCTAGACGGGTCATCCCATTTTGGAGGAGATTGGTCACTCCCATGCCACTGGATATTTTCTTCCTTCAAGAAGGTTCTCTTTTGAAGAAGATCACTTCTTCTCATTCTTAAACTAGTCAAGAATGAAATGAACTGGGTAGTCTGAATCCCAAAACCAGTTTTTAAAGTACTCCAATCAAAAGATTTTCGAGCACCATGTACAGGGGAGCCCCCCGATGACTGACCACACTCATCTCCCATGTTAAGTACTGGTACACCTAGAGAAATAAACAATATGAACAGAAAATTACGAACTTGCTTAAGTCGCGTCTCTAGGACAATATTATTAGTCGTGGGGCCTTCTTCTCCACAGTTCCAACTTAATTCTGAAGCCACTTCATTACTACTGAAGCTAACCAAGTCAACAAGAGTAAGTCCGAAATTTCTGGCAATATAATTGAAAGAGAATGCTGGTCCTCGTCCACCTGAGAAGATATCTCCACTTCCACAAAGCCGTGTTGCTAGACTGCTTAGAAGACCCTTACCTCTTAAGAAGTCTCGAATGTCATCACAAAACCTCGTATTTATCTCTGCCCATTTCCTCCAGTGGGGGAATAGTATTTCCTTCGAATCATTGGCTAGTGCATCCCAATAATCTGCAATAATCTTGACTTTTGAAAGTATAGGATCAAAGGCAATAGCCTCAACTAATGGAGGACGAGATAGAATTTCCCCATGGAACCCTTTCAACAAGGAAGAAGCATTTACGAAAACAAAACCATCAATATGAAACTCAATCACCCAGTAGCGGAGACAGTCCAAAATCATTTGTTGGACAATGGGGTAATTGCAATTTAATGCATATTGAATGTTCAGATCACCACCTTTGATTGAATAGTAGGAAGAGTTATCAACATGCATCAAAGGTGCATCCTCTGCAGTGTGAGTGAAAACAACTTCAAGAAAAATCTCTATCCCATTAGCATGCAACTTCTTAACCATATCCTTCATAGATTTAATGACAGAAAGAGGATCGCCAGAACGTCCGTGCATATTTCCAGGTGAAAAGAAATGCGACGGAAAATAGGGTCCTTTCTGCTCCTCGAAAGGGAAAATTGGCTCCAGTAAGATTGCATTGACACCAAGATGTTTGAAATGGCTCAATTTTTCGGTAATGCCAGAGAAAGTTCCAGCAAGGTCATCAGGTAGCTTACTAGACCCGTCCTTTGTAAATTCAGTCACATTTAAGCGATAAATAATTAGTTTCTCCATATGTAAGCTAGGAGGGACATCACCGCTCCAATCATAGCCAGGTTCCTTGCATAGTTCTCCAAGATATTTTGGACGTAACTTAGACCCACCCTGACGAGGAATAACACTCCTTATGACCTTAGAATATGGGTCCAAAAGAACCAGCTCTTCCTTCCCAGAAATAGCCACCTTGCATCTATAACCATAGGTCTTAAATAGCAAAGAACAATCTAAAGCAGCATGCCAAATATCACCTGATCGATTAACATAAGGATCTAAATCAATCTCTAAAGATGGCTTTTCAACTGATATGTCATCATACAAGCACAAAACTACACTTTTTGCACTGCGTGAGAAGAGAGCAAAATTCATGGTTCCATCTGGCTGACAGGAAAGACCCAATGGAGCAGGATGTCCTGAAGTGAGACCAACTGGTACAACAAAAGTCGTGTTCCTGTGGCTTCTGATTTCTGAGCTTTTCATGTCAGAAACTAGCCGTGACTTCATATAGAAGGAGATATACAAGGGTGCTAAACTTGCTTCAAAATCCAGCTCAACTGTGACCTTATCTGAAGGTCCTTGCACAAATGGTGTTTCACTAGTACTAATTTTACCGTCTGCTTCACGTCTGTTTAGATCTAGAGGCATAAAGCATGATGCATCAGACCTAAATAGGCCCCAAACCATAACCAGCTCAGCATGAACATCTGAGAGCTCCGATGACAAAACTTCTACAAGCACTGTGTACTTTCCGTTTGTCTTTTCCACTAAGACTTTCACTTGACCACCAATATCTGTCCTGAAAAGGTAAGTGGGAACCCTTTTTGCAGTTTGAATGAGCGAAACACCTGATACTGATAGTGCTTTCAGTCGATGAGTTCTCATAGAAACTTCTTGATCAGCTTTTCGACTTCTGCCAGAGAAATTCATCTCTTCCAATTCCAGCTTCTTTAATCTGCATACTACTCTTTTTCCATGGTTAGCTGTAGGCGCAGGAACCAACTTGGTTGATTCACCAATGCAATAGCTCAATAAACGTGATTGCACAGCCAACTGTACTGTTGAAGTTGCCATTTAAAATTGCAGAACAAAATGTTACCACAGCCTTAGACATACAACCTGGTGAATCACATATTCTTAATCAAGTCCTGCAAAAACACCACAAACATTATACATTAGCAAAAGAACTGAAAGAGGTGGTAGCCTTTCCGAGAATTCTTTAGCAGGCAAAATGATTTCAGAGCAGGACACCGATAATGGAACAGCCTCCAGAAACTATAAGGCTCAGGAAAGGTTTTTGTAATTAGTCATTTACGTGGTACTTATAATTTTTGGAAAATTCCTTGGAAATGTTCTTTGAAAATGATATTTAGGAAAGATTTTCTGAAATTAATTTGTATATAGATGACTAACTATCAAAAAAGTCAAAACATAAGTGATTGGATTTACCATTTTCCAAATCAAAAAATTATATTTGAAATGCTTTTACTTTGGGAAAGTATCAATCAGACCTCCAGGTATGTAAACACTACAACAATATTCCTAAGTCTACTTCATTAGACTAATAATAAGTTTGGGACATAAACAATAAAAAGACGTAAGTAGTTTTATCAGCAAGACATCATTGACAAAATGGCATTGCCGCAGAATACGAAAACATCAGGAAAACATAAGAGGCGCATGCAGTTAAAGCAACCCAGTACTTTCGACATGGAGCATCACTTTATGTGTAAAAATTCACTAAAATTGCAAGCGATAGTAGAATGTATGAATCCATAATTTTAACAATATAATGGGTTAAAAGATAAGAACATTAAAGGCAGAATTGATAGAGCTTAAGTCCTAGATCTGCCTCCGAAAAACATATTATACTTAAAAGGGAAAGTAACATATGAATAAACAGGATCAGGTTAATAACATCTAAAAGTTTATGGCAATTCAGGAAGCAAGTCTGGATTGGTTTTGGGTATGCTTTTCAGGAAATAATTTTCTTTTATCAACTGTACATTTTCAATATTTTTCAGTTTAACCAAATCTTTACAAAAACTTTTTTTGGGGGCCAAATGGAGATACTCAGAAATTTATTCTTACTGTTTAACGGCAAGTAAGCATCTACAATCACAATTTCAAGCTATTACCAAATGGGGAGCAAAGAAGAACCTACATTACATACTGAAGAATCACACTGAATAATGATAGTCGAGTTGAGGCTAAAAGTTCAGCGCTAGGACCGAACAAAACACTAACATCAGATATACTCATATACTTTAACAATGGCGTTTTTCCATTAAAAATTATTGCAGTAAAGTGATATATTTAGTCTAAACAGAACAGAAAATAAGAAAAATGAAAAATATCTAGAGAGAGAAAACATACCATTTGATTCGGTCAGATAAAGAGAAATTGAGGAATTTGGTGCAGAAAGATCAACTTATAGCTACAATAGCACAAACTCTGTAATTAAGAGTGGTCAAGATCGTTGGGGTCCATTTATTTGTTTTTTAAGGAACGTGAATTTGGGCTAATGGGCCCCAATTGCTTTTTGATTCGTGAAATATCTCACTTCAAACTATATTTATACAAAATAATTTTATATTTATTTCTTAAAATATAACCTAACATGATAAATTAAACGAAATTTTCAACAACAAAAAATTTGTATTGGAGTCGTACTATCAAAATTTAGTGCATTAACATGTAAAAAAATGATGATTTATCTTGTTATACCTATTGACTTCAAATCCAAATCAAATGAGTTTCTACATTACTAACAAACTTAACATATTAAAGCAAAGGTAAGCAAAAGACTTAGCATTCTGCTCCCAAATGAACATGCAAGTATACGTGGTCGTACAAGTAATAAAATAATAAGTCGAGTGTCGAACCCATATAGACTTGTATCAATTACTCACTAAATTCACCAAGATTATTATTCAGTCGAGCCAAATTCGAGTTTAAGAGTGTGATTATACTAAACTATAATTCCAACTAAATTATCAAGCAACAAAATGATTGTTGTGTATTCAATAGAGACAAATATTCCAGGGTTGTGATCGATTCACCAATCCTATTGTGTTCTAGTTAACTCTCCCTTTCATACAATTCACTCATGTTTGCTAATTAATCGAACAATTGCTCTCATAGACTTCTCCCGAAGTACTACTCGCCTATTCAAAATAGATTAACGCCTATATTCCTATGAAATCAATCTATTAAGAACACATTAAAATTATGATATTTTGTTAAGCACGATGACTAGGTATACTCAAGTTTAAGTCAACGTTAAACAACAATATTCATGGCTAAATAGCAACCCCAGAAAGCCACTCATGATAGAATCAAACAAATTCATAAGTGTTGGATAATTGAAAATACTATGAAAAAATGAAGAAAGCTGAGATCTCTTCTCTCCCGAATGTGTTCTTGTGTGTATTCTCCGTTCAAAGTGGCATCTCCCCTCCAAAAACACGCTTACTTTTGCTTTTATACGCGTTAGGTAGGTCTAGGGCCAAAATAACCTTGTCCCGGGCAAAGTTGGACAAAATCACGTGACCAGCGTCCAACCCAGCGCCCCACACTGGCCCTAGCGCTGGTTTATTGAATATTCTGCCTAGGGCACCACGGGTGGCGTGGAGCGCTGATGCTGAAAATCTATTTTTTTCGTTTTCCTCCGTTTTAGCTCTAATCTTGCACCTTTCGCTCCAATTGCTTCCAGATAATTCCTACACATAAAAACACCCCGAATTAATATAAATCAACACATTTTACATTTGAAATCCATGAAACACGAGTAAAACATGCCTAAGACGATATACATATAAATATACATACTTTAAGCTAAATATCACGTCCTCGTATTATTTTTTCGTTCTCGATCTTCAATAACTAAGTTTGCACAAATACAAATACCGGTTTCGACCAGCCGAATAATGATCGCTAAAACTTTAGTTCTTTAATTTAAAAAAGAAAGAAGAAAAATAGAGAGAGATCATGTGTATACAGTGATATGTGTGTCCACTGTTATTTCACTATCCTTGTTAGCAGATATTACAATTCAGACCAAATTATTTTGGACCATATCAGTCCACTAATAAGTTTTATAAGTTAATTAACAGTTAAAAGTTAAAACCATAAACCAACGAGAAAAGTTGATCAATCTTCCCAGTGAATCACTATGATCTATAGGTAAGTCATATTATAAATTAAAAAGGGAAAAGATCATAATATTAAAAGTTTTTAAAAAATAAAAAGAAGATAAATATTTATAATTTAGAGGGTAAAATAGGTATTTGATAATCCAAAATTTGGAAAATTTAGTTGAGTGACCTTCTGAGTGTAATAAGCATAGTTCAGTGACTTTATTGTTACAAACGAAACGAAAGAAAAGTAATTTTAGGAGATAATTTGAGATAATTGAGTGACCATTTGAGTAATGGACTCTTGTTAAGGGCGGATGCAATGTAGAATTACCGGATTCAACTTAACCCAATACTTTCGGCGTGAAACATAAATTTATGTGTAAAATTATTATAATTTTATTAATAAATAATAGATATGAATCCATAACTATAAAAATAGATTTAGTTAAATATTAAACAAATTTAAGTATTGAACCTATAGAATTAAAATCCTAAATCCGCTTGAAGTTGACTATTTTATTTGGCTCATTTCATATTGGTTTAAATTGGTTATTCTTTTTCCCGACATAATAGAAAAGAATAAACTTTATTTTTTTGATTTGTCGTTTAGTGTGGAAATCTGTATTATAATAAACTCATTTTGTAATGTTTCTTGGATTTTAACAAACTCTATGAAGAGGTTATTTTTCCTCTTCTAATAAGTAAATAGAGAGACTATTCAAACTTAAGGTCTTTATATGCAAGTGATTAATAAAACATACACATAAGTTTACAATAAGAAGATGAAGAAAGTTGATGAAAAATCGGTGGCAGGAAGTATTGCCAAAAAGCATCACCAGTTAAATACTCTTTTTTCGAGCACATGAATAATTCGGTACATTTACTTTATGCATTTTTTTTTGTTGTGTCGCTAGGACTATCTATTTTATTTTAATCCTTTAATTTGTGTATAGCAAAAAAATATAGGTGCAATTTTCATTGATTTTTTGTTTGAAAATATCTAGTTGAAGTTGTAAGTATGTATGAGTATATTATTTCTAGATAGGAAACTTGTATATATTTATGTAGTTATTTCAGATGCGTACTTTTCAGTCATTGCAAACTTGTCATTTTGTAAATTTAATGACTAATAGAATCAGGTGGTTAAGGTCCCATTCCATATGACTCCTTCAATTCATGCTTTCACATTTTTTGCATACAGATAGTTGTAGTTTTATTTCTAATTTCTAATAAGATTATGTATATAACGAACCAAAGGAATGGTCAAGGGGATTAAAATTTTTGTAAGGTCATTGGTTCAATACCCATTACAACAAATTTTTAACTTTTTCTTTTTTTGAACCCCTTAGCGGAAATTTTACCTCCACCACTGATTCTCAGGTGCCAAAATTAGTTCCAGAAATGGAACGTTTTTTCTTAGGGATGAAAAAGTGACTTCAGATAATCTTAGAAACAACATATTTACTCAATGAATGGTCCAAATTGGCCTCTATTTGCCATTTATCACTGATAATGTGATTGAGGGATGAGAATGCTCAGCCTAATGAAAAACATGCTTGTTGCCTCATGGGCCGATTTTTGTCAATCTTAACATCTTGATGGGACTGAGTATAGAGAGACCTTGTTTGGTATTTTACACTTTTATTGTTGAGATATAAGAGGGATGAACTGAATTACCATTATGGTTTAAACACTCTTTCTTTTAGCCTTTGAATTCTGCACAAAACCAGATCCAAACTTCACACAGTATGAACCAAGTTAAAGAATTCTTTCTCCTATAGTGAGCATTTACAGGGCGCCTGAAATATCATCATCTGCATCTATGCGCTGCGCGTATGAGTTCTGCATTCAGTACATTCTGATTGAGTTACATACTCATGCAGAAATCCCAACTCAAGCTATAATGGGAAACAAAATAAAGAATAACCAATTTCTGAGGTTCTTTCTATCTGTTTTGGGTGACAAAACTGACTATACAACCCGTGTCTCAGACGCCCTCTTCAGAGTGTGTCTTACTACCCCTACATCTCTTGGTTGGAACAAGTGGATTATTCTCCTCATCGTCAAGTGCTGTCGGTCTCTCAAACTCTACACCTTTAAAAACTGGGTGTACATAAGCATCCTTGAGATATGCTTTTAAATTAAGGTTTGGTTCTGTCGCCCGTTCTAGTGTATCCTTCACCATTGCATCCTGCAGCAAGCATGCAACAATCTTAGCCTGAGTTGACAAACATGGTTATAGTATTCCTAAGAAGATATAAAATGTATGTGTAAAGACTGGAAGTATAATAGACAAGAATTTTTCTAGAATGCAACGATTGACTTTGCATATGCAGTAGGTAATGAACAGTAACCTGCAAGGGGAATTTGACAAATGCTGACTCAAATCGGCCCTTGCAAAATATATGGAACCAGATTGTCAGAATTGGAAGTGCAATCAGTATTACATTTGATCTGGCAACACTTTTGGTGCTCAACAGTCCAAGCAATAGAAGCTGGGATATTACCAAACCTACAATTATACGACGATGCACATCTGGCCAGAATGATGCGCCGCTCTCATACTTCTGATCATAAACATTGATGATCTACAGGAAAGAACAAATTTCAGTATCTGAACATTTGATGGATCTAGGGTGTAGAAACAGTAATGGTAAATGTTGCAGTTCAAGGCCATTGATACAAATGTAAGTTATCTTTGTGCAGTAATTAGAAATGTGTTTAATCAAATAATGTGTTATTAGAAATGGCTAAGTAAGTAAAGGGATGTCATCTCTTTGACTGAAGAAAGAGTTGTTACTAGAAATTTCAGGAGAAGGGTCACTTCTTTAGATATTACATATGAACATTATTGCACACTGAAAAGTACAAACTACATATGCTATATTTGCTTCATCGGCAATCCACATACCAAAATGTAACTCTTGGAGAACACTAGATGTTTTTAGGTTCCATTACTTTTACGCATTTATCATGTATCTCGTCTTTCCACCTTCTCAACAAGATATCTAAACATCTGTTGCATAAGCAATAGTGAAATACCTGATGGCGGAAAACCATATAAGCGAATGCGAAGAAGACGATGATGAAAGGCAGGAGTATGGGTGTGACAACTGAGTACACAAGGCCTAGTAGGAAGTACAGTTGTATGCGAGGTTCTGATACAGAGAAATTCAACGAACCAGGATCTGTAGCCTGCTCTCTATCCTGATCTGTCTTTACCAGAAACGTATTCTTAAGATGAAACATAACTAATGGAACCAATCTAAGAATCTCTGCAGCAATTCCAGCCCAACCATCAACCATTATGTAGGTAATGAAGAAAGTAGCCTTCAACGGAATAGCTACACCAACTGTTTTGGGAATTCTGAACGAAAAGGAACAGGTTAAACAAGCTGTGTATATGATCAAGACAGAAAATACATAACCACTAAACCAAGGGATCCTTTCATATCAAATACAGAGAAGTTATGTAATACTAAGGAATTTCCTGTAAACACATTCAGACTCCTTTCACAATAATCTAAAGTGTCGCTTAAATAAACCAAAATCTTGATGCTTCACACTTCAGCACACATAAAGAAGTCCTATAATAGATCGGTCAATGTAATGGCATCTTCAGTTACAGCTTTCGCTGAACATCATATAATGAAAACTATTGCTGCACTTTCAGGGAAATATTGTTCAAAGAGCACTGCTAGAGAATTAAAATGTTTCAGGTCACAAGCAGGATTCAGTTATCAAGTTGTAAGGAACATTCCACAGATACAATTCTAGATAGCAGTGAGCTCCTAATGCCAAGAGGTTGATTTTTCAGATCATTCCAGTCTCTGAACCAAGAAAAAGTAAACAATCGTAGGAGGTAACATGTTTGCCACCAAATAATGTGAATGTAATCTTCTTTCCTCTTTCTTATGTTATTTTATTTATATCAAAACAAAAAGATTGGTTCTTTCTAGCACCCCAAGCAAAAGATCGGTGAACATGTCATGTCTCCCCTTTAGACGAGCAGTAGGAACTCACTCTGATGGAGGCTCTTCCACAAATCTCTGAAGCTGCTCAAATGCTGCTCCAGTAATGATACTTCCCAAGAACACGTTGACAAGGATAAAAAAATGATATTTAGTTGCTGATCTTCTGTCCAAAGATGAAAGTGATGTATAGCCTTCTATTTTTGACATGGCCATTAGAATCATAGGAAGAAGGATCAGAAAAATCTTCAGTATAATACCAGGAAGAACACCTTGGATAAAAGATTTGACAACTTCCCTGTAACAGGATTTCCAGAAGTAAGAACCTCAAAATTTGATTTATTAAACACATGATATTCTGAGGTATATACAATCAAAAGGAGTCCTCAAGCGCAAATATTGAAGTTTGATGCTTAATTTTGTGGGTTTCTTTGTCTTTCTAGATAGATAAGTAAGCTAAACTGATGGCTTTTAACCTTCCCCATGAAAAGATTTTGCAAGGGCATTGAAAAGAGTATAAAAGTATACACATAGACCTCTATCCGGTACTCTGAACGCTTATATGGAATGGGTAGAAATATTCTTATGGTATAATCACCCATCACTACAACAGAATTTCGAAGTGAACTTTCTTTTTTTTTCCCTCTCTTTGTCGCATAAATACTAGCACCCGTTTTACTAACAACATAAGAAGATCACTTCCTTTTTTTTGTAAGTAAAAAATCACAAAGTAAGAAGATCACTTACATCTGTATCAACGGCTTCAAGACGGGAAGTTTATTCTCAATACCATCAATGCTTGCCAAAGACTGAACGAATGCAATAGGGATCATAAAAAAGAATGTAAGAAAGAAGAAAGCAACAGCCATTAGCAGTTTGCGGACATTGAGTTCAACATATGGTATTGATAGATTATCCCAATAGACATCACGTGGTTCAGGAGCCCATTGTGTCAACCAAATGGTTGGGTTACTCGATTGTTGTGTTTGAGCACAGACAGCCGCTCCCCAACGAGATTTAAATGACACAAATGCTGCAGGAACTATTGCCTTGGGATCACTCATAACGTTTTCTCTTTCTAAAGCTTCCTACATCAAAGAGTAAGTCTGTCAGAGTAAGTCTATTACCATATTGCAGCAGGCAATCGAAATAAATTATTTATTGCTATAACTATTAAATCAAGACTTCTCCATTTGCAAGATTTATCTTGTCTCACTAATTGGTTTCCCATAAATTGAAGTTATAGGTGTAAAAGGATTGGAATCTCTACTAGTAAAGCAAAGACAGGAACCCATTGTATCATTCAACATAAATCAACACAAATTGATCTAAAATCACCTTACACAAGCTAGCATACAATTAGGTTCAGCCATTAAAATTATCAGTACTACCACAGGTTATGTCACGTTTTACGTGACTCTAAATCCGAAAATCATCATATTTGACAAGAGACACCAAAAGAAGCTGAAAATATTTTCTCACGTGCTCGCTAAAATCAAACATTAGTGAGAATAACCATTTTGGCATAATTCATGCAAGGGTTATCCAGGGAAAAGCTCCTGTTTATTTTGGATTCCCTGATCGCAGATTAAGTTTCCCAACGTACTTCATTAAAATAACTATGCACTGCACATATAGATGCATCTTCTTTGCTCTATATTTAAAAGAGCTAATGAAAGTCGTGATTTCTTCAAGATGGTGCTTAGAATATGGAAAGATCTGAGAGGTCACATTTTTATGCATGAGCATGTACTCCCATTAAATCTTAGGATTTGCTGATAATTTGTATGTCCTGTTAAATAGTCCTCTATGGCACATTTCTCACCAGATTTGATCAAGTATGCCATAAACACAGAGCATGTTGCTTCTTTCTTAACAAACCTCCAGTGTTGACATCAGTTTGGTTTCCAACATGTAGCTCATTTGATGAGAAGAAAGAAGGGTGATTTGTTAAACATCCATGAGTAAAGCCAGTAATTAGAATGAAACAATTGGGAAGTATAACCCATGATAAGCTTTTAAACAGCGGTGAATGACTTCATGTAGATGGAAGAACAGACAATACTCCAAGCAAAAGAAGTACTTATTCAGATGAATTCACAAAGAAGAAAGTGGAAAGATATACCATAGTCAGAGACACTTACTTCTTTACTCAGATTTTCAATTTCAGCGGTATAATAGTCAATGGCGTCCACAGTTTTTCCCCAAATGCCCCAAAACCCTGTCTATACATGACTGAACATGAGAGTTGTTATGTATGATTAACTCAATATATTTAACAAGAAAACCAAAGAGCAAATGATATTAAAATAATGCTTTTCTGTTAAAAAAAGCAACAAGGCAAAGAAAAAAGTACCTTCGTCTTTGGCTTAATCTTAGGGTTTCTCTCATACTTAGTTTGGTAGTATGTAAGCCAATTTTGATAGCTCTTCTTCTTTTCCACCAATTTAGCTAGATTATTTGCATTGTAAACAACCTACAAGTTGCATTAGTTTAAGGTTAGATAAACATACAACATATCATAACTATGTTATCTAAAGAAGTGAAGAGACATGATATTAAACAACATCATATTAACTATCGTTTCACATCAATTTATGAAATGCATCATATTAACATTCAAGAGGATAGAAACCTGGTGTGTTAGATAATGATCTGGATGATTCACGCAAAAGAAATGTTCAACATGCTCGCTCACTGATTCATCTGGATCTGGAGGGACATTTCTCACAAGGACCTATAAGAGGAAAAACGCTGGTAAAGTAACCAAAGGGTGTACCACAGAACACTCTAAACATTTCAATGAATTATGTCATGCACCTACAGTAAACTGATCAGGCCGACGATTTTCAGAGGCAAGAAACTGCAGCCTCATGGTTGATATTATATGATATTCTTTGTATAGTATATAGCAGGTCCAAAACGTGACTGCATAAGCCATTACCAGGTGTGCCCAAAACCTGATAAAAAAAGAATAAATGGAAGGTTTATGTAGTTAGTAACAAGTCTTCAACAGCGTAGGTGTATCCTTATAGAAACCACTAGATAAAGGAAGCTGCAATTGCTAAGCCTGGGGTGCTATTTTGTACATCACTCTTTTATGTAAAAGAAGTGAAGAATACCGGAAAGTCTGTCAATTTTGTGCCAAAAAGTCTGAGCATGAATATATGTTCATTAACAGTTATTGCAGAACATACAGATGTGCATGAATATCTTGTTGATACCTTGATAATAGAATATTATATAAAATATAATTATGACTTGTGATGTGAAACTTCTATACCAAATTAATAATCAATTATGAACAATGTTTGACCAAGAAAGCTACCAAGACAGAATGGCAAAACTAAATCCTCACCTCTGTGATCCAGAAGGGACATTGGATATCGAAAGTTTATCGATACCGCTGAATGTTAGATCCTCAATTTGCTCTAAATGTTTCCCAGTCCAATTGACAGGCACTAAAACCCCAAATGAAAATAGTGCAATAGGAACAAAGATTTTCAATCTGCATTAATAATTCTGGAGTTAGTTCTGATACACGGAAACCACCAATAACGTAAACCAACTCTTTTGCCACTTATCCTTTAAAAGTTCCTAGTTAAAACTACTGAAGCATAACCGAAAGCACTGTGTTATCAATAAAAACTATAGCCTTCTAATGAAATGGACAAGGAATATTCTAAATGTTGTGAACTCACCCAAGAAGGTATATCCGTATATAGACAGCAGAATCAAGACCAGCATGATCGATAAGCTCTGGTTCTGGCATTCTTAGAGCTGCAGGCATCCAATTCAGGAACCTTATGTATGTCCTGCAATCCAAGTTGACAAATTTCCTCACAAATGTTCCGGAGCTTCTTGGGCTGGCTCGTATTCCCTTCAGATACCATTTTGAGAAGTACACTCTGTCATTGAATGGCTGGAGTCGTAGAATAGCAAAGGCCACAAGAAATGCAAATGCAGATAGAAGATTGAGCACAGCTGACAGAAGAATATCATCACTGCTAGCCATATTTCCTTCAGAATGTTACTTGTAACCTGTATTACCAGTGAAGACAGGTATGTATAAGAGTGACAACTTTGCCAATTAAGGTATTTCTCATAACAAATACTACACATAATCAAGTTCAACAAATATGCCATTAGTCCAGTTAGCAGTCAGCAGAGGTAGAGGCGGATGCAGCTTTTTTCAATGGGTTCAACTGAACCAGTAATTTTAACGCACAATATAAATATATGTGAAAAATTAGTAAAATTTCAACAAATATCAAATTTTGGACTCATAATCTCAATAGTCAGCACCTTTTGCTTTATTATCAAGGCAACCAGAAGAACTAGAACCTATAGGCACTCCTTTTTCCCAGCCGCAATGATGGCGCACTTTCGAGGTACGTCAATCACCTTTTGACTCTATCAGGCCGTACTCTATCAGCCTGTACAAGTGCAACGCCAATATCAACAAATTAAATACCAAAATAAGCATACTTCACCTCAAACTTAACTGAAGAAGCATCAAAGTTATAATTTATAGACTTACGCAGAACAGTATGGTACGAGACACGTAGAGCGTTTTTTGTAACACCCCTCATAAGTCATAACAAACAAATAATAATCACAAAATAAACTTATTAGGCCACACGGGGATGGCAGACAGGGCAGAGCTAGTGTACGGCTTACAACTTCGGCAGAACCTAGTAACTTTGGCTCAAATCATGTATTTGTATTAATATGTATCCATAATTTATTCAGAACTTAGTAAGTCGTTTTTTCTAGAATTCAGAATAAACTCAAAATTCTAGCTCCGCCTTAGATGGTAAAATCTTGAATATGACATTTGAGAGCATGATAATTATGTTTAAGCCCAGAGTTAACAGGATCAAGATAATGGGAACATGAAACAGCTACGCCGTAGATGATGGACGACATACAATGTTATAAAACACCTTGTTATACATTATTGGTCTTTTAAACAAATCAGAATCAGGAACAGAGGTCCATCACTTTTGTTTTCTCTTTTCATTTTTTTTTCTTTCGAATTTAGAAATTGAAAAACAGCTTATATCTCTCCAAAAATCAAGAAAACACAAATCTTTGTGGCTCATGATTATACAAACTTGAGAAGATTAATGAAGAAAGAATTGACATATGACAAACCTTAAAACGAGCCAAGTTTCTTGCTTTCCTTCCTCTCACAAGAACCCAAACGCATCGAAAAGATTTTTTTTCTCCCCTTGTGGCCAACCAAGCAAACAAAGGTATCTCTTCAATAAGAAAATGAGATGAATGAATATATATATATATATATATATATATATATATATATATATATATATATGTGTGTGTGTGTGTGTGTGTGTGTGTGTGTGTGAATGAAAAAGCAGAAGAGAACAGAACCTCAATGTAATGTGGGTGAAGAAAAAGATTGAGTTAGGGTTTCTTAGAGAGGAAGATGATGATTTTTGATGGAGAGGAAAATGTGCCCGAGCCTGAGGAGGGGGCGGCAACAAGCACGGGACCGGCCTTCCTTTCCTTTGTGCAGATGCGTGTCATGGCACTTTCACCAAATACGTTATATCCTGTTATTATTCACACACCAGCTGCTGCAGGATAACTTGAATTTTGCAATTACAAAAGTACCCCTATGCGCTCTGAGCTGCCTCGTTCTTCAATTTAATTTACTATATTTTTAAATTATTAATTTTACTTTTGGATGAATTACGTATACCATCAAACTTCTCTATTACGGCCTGTTTGGAGCCACCCTGTAATTAGATTAATTTGACATGTTTATCTCCTCAAGTAAGCATGTAATTGAGTGTATTTTGCGGAGATGTAATTATAAGATTTTTTTTTAATTTACTCTATCTCTTTCAATTTATGCGAACATATTTGACTGAACATACAGTTTAAAAAATATATTTGAACTTGTGAAGTAAATAAGAAACATATATTTTGGATGAATATAAATAATTGCACAAAGATAGTGCTGACAAAAGGTTAAAAGAAAATATTTATTCATCTATACTATCCATTAAAAAATGAATTGGATTAAAAATGAGGCAAATATGGATAAACACTATATTATCTACTTAAAAAATGGATAACAAATATATAATTAATGGGTTTAATTTTAATATTTGTAAAGTCTCAATTTGAAGGTTTCTCAAGTTTGGAAGACTGAAAATTCTCTCAAAAGTGATCGTATTCAAGAAGTAATAAAAAATATAAATATCTACATTATTCGTCGATTAATCTGTTTTTTATATGAGCCGGATCGAATAATTTATTTATTTTTTGTATTACCCTTGTTAGACTCGTACAAATCCGATCCGACTAGTCTGTTTTCTACCCCTACATAAAAGTAAATTGTTCTTATTATGGAAAGAGTAAAAAAAAAAATTATATAAATTAAAACGGAGCAGAGTACTTTTTGTTTCTACTTTTACAAAATTCACAAAAGTTACGTGTTGTCTAAGAAACCCTTGTCATGAAGGTTGGAGAAACGCTAGTATGTTGTTAAAAACAGATATAATATTCCACAAATGCCCCCTTCGCTTTTACTGCGTGTCCAACTTGGAATGATTCGCTGTCTTGGGCGGTTGCGTTTGTTTGTCCGAGGTTATTCTTGTCTTCCAAATTGACTTCTTGTTTGTCTCAAACTTTTTTCTTTTCAAAATTCAAATTCAAATGACTAATGACTAGGATTCTTGTCGTTTGTGCACTTGCAATTGAATTCTGATACCTGACATGTTGGTGTCGATTTATTATATCTATGCGCGTATTATGTGTTAAAATATTATTTTATAAAATTTTGTGACCATTGCTCATGTAAATTGTGTTTGAGGCAGACTTTAATTCTTGTCTCAAACTAATATTTGGCTTATATTAAATTTAAACAATATCAATCTATTATTTTTTATGAACGTTAAATCGTACGTTGAAAGTTTAGAGACAGACGATGCATGGGCGAGCCACATGCTTATAAGGGTGGTCAATTGATCACCCTTCATCAATATATTATATTGTGCATATAAGTAACTATGTTTTAGAGTTATATAATACATATTGAACACCCTTTGTCGGGAATTTTTTTATTTTTTTTAAATTTGAACACTCTTGAGAAATTCCTAACTTCGCCATTGGACGTTGGAGTCCAAAGTTTTTCAGTTGAGTAGATCGAAAACTGAATACTTGAAGTGCAAGTTCAGTGATAAAAGACATGAAGAAGAAGTAGGAGTAAAGATTGATACCCAAGTTATTCCCACAAAAAATAGTTTCAAGTATCTTCGATCTATAATTCAAGGTAACAAAGAGATTGACAAGGATGTTACCCACCACATTGGAGCGGATTGGATGAGATAGAGGCTAGCTTCAAGGGTTTTATGCGATAAAAATGTGCCGCCTAGACTTAAGGGCAAATTCTACTAGGTGATGGTTAGACCGGCTATGTTGTATGAAGCTGAGTGTTGGCCCGTCAACAGAGGCGGCTCAATGATATTTGTGGCCTAAAACAAACTTTATTAAGAGGCCTAAAGCAATACTTATATTTATTTATTTGTAACTTTGTAAAACTTTTTGACATACATAATTTTTCTTTTTCTTTGATTTCATTACCATCTAACTCAACAAGATCGGAGACTTGTTCATTTTAAAAACACTTTCCTATACCTTTTTGTTAACTCTATCTATTGTTCAAATAAATTTATTAGCAATATCTTTTTGAGGTTGTATTAAAAAGTTACTCATATTTTGTTGTTGGCATATTTAAATTCTGATTTAAAAAAAAGTAAAAAAGTTAGAACGACTAAACCTGATTCTGAAAGTTGATAACTTAATGATTGATTTCAAAATAAACTAATCCATGAGAGAATTTCATTTCTTCAATTTGCTTATTTAAATGCTTGTAAACATGAGAAAGAATATGAAAATAAAAGTGCAATTCAAATTATACAAGATATTTTTTTGTTTGACAGAATATGCAGATGCATAGGAAGAAAAAAAAAGAACATGTACAAATATGAATTTGGAAGACATGGCCTAGAAAAAATATATCGCTTATTAAAAATTATATTTTTCTTTACAAGTAGAAGCTCATTGCCCATGCCTCCTTCTTTAAAATGTTCTTTTTCATAACTACTTCTTTCTTTTCACAAAGATTTAGTGATTTTTCTTACAAGATTCAATTTTTTTAATAAAAATGTTAGAGACATAAAAATAATTACAAACAATATTTGGGGGCCCTAATTTTTGAGGGGCCTAAAGCAAGGACCTCACTTGCTTGACCCCTGAGCCGCCCTTGCCCATCAAGAAGTCCCATATCCAGAAGATGAGTGTAGCTGAAATGAGGATGTAGAGATCGATGTGTGGACATACCAGAAAAGACAAGATCAAGAAGTTATTGGGGACAAGGTGAGAGTGGTATCCTTGGAAGCCAAGTTGCGAGAATCGAGGCTGCGATGGTTTGGGCATGTGGAAAGGAGAGACATAAATGCCCCAGTCAGGAGGCGTGAGAGGTTGACCATGGCGGGCTTGAGGAAGGGCAGGGGTAGACCAATGAAGTATTGGGGAGAGGTGATTAGGCAGGACATGTTGGTGTTCCACCTAACCGAGGACATGGCTAGCGATCGGAAGGTGTGGAGGTCGAGGATTAAGGTAGTGGGTTGATAGGTAGTTGTTGTTATACACTCTGTATTCAAAACCAGTACATCAATAAACGTTAGTTTAAGGAAAAAATAAAGCAGAAAAATTCCGAGCCCACAAGTTTCTTGTGTTTCCTTAAGGAATTTAATCCCCTCACGATGACCAAGGTTGCAGATTAATTCCTCCCAGGATAGAACGGGATAACTATTATGTGATAGAGGCACTTCAAATCACAGAATTTCGGCGAACTCAAATGGCGGAGCAAATCACACAAAATGTTTACGTTTTGCTTTTTAAAAAACCAATGCAGTATGCAGAAGATAGAGGGAAGAGATTTCAGATTTTTCTGTGATGGAAAATGAGGTCAATCCTCTCAATTTATAGCCAACAACGTTGAGTTCCAACAGGTGCATGTTCATTTATAAGGTGTCTACTCAGCTATTGAATGAAACGTTTGGTGTCTATTCAGCTATTGGTCGGGAAAATGATTCTGCGATCTTCCAACGCGCAAAAATGATTCCGCTATCTTCTAACGCGAAAAATATTTAGAAAATAAAATGTTAAATGATGAAAAAGGAAAATAAATTTGGTCCAAAAAGTTATCAGTCAATCATATCAATTGACCAAATTCGAAGCCGAAGCCGAGCGAGCGACGACGACGACGGCGCGAGAAACCACTTCTTCTTAACTCTGTAAGAGTTAGAAGATGTGCTTCTCTATATAAACACAAATGTTTTCTTTTCTTCTTCCAATGAGGGACAAAGTGCATTAGTAAAGTGAACTAATTCAAAATTTCATTTTCCTCGATTTTCTTTTCCCACCTTTTTCCATTCACACCTCTTTTGTTATTAATAACAAAACCTAACAATCTCCACATTGCATGAAAAATTGTGTGTGATTTGCAAGTAAGGATTAATCGCATCTGGATAAGTAGGTTTCCCTTTGAACTTTCCGTAGTGAACATATGTCGGATATACTCGATCAATCGGTAGATTTCATATCTTTGAACTGTTGAACTTTGTTGTATACCTAAACAACCATATCACACAATCAACCCTTAATCGTCTTTGGTTCTCATTGTTGCGTTCGGTTCATCCATGAACACCGCCTAGTTTCATAAGCGCGTAGAGAACTGGCCTTATAATATTCTTCTTGAAGTAGCTTACACTTCACACTCATATAGGTGATTCCTAAACGTGTTATCCTGTAGATACACTATTTGATATGCCCCGTATCAAACTTAGAAACCATTAAAAAATCCTAACGCTTTATACTTGGTACTGAACATTGTCTTCATCATGAGAATGTACCAAAATTTTATTTGATAATGTTGAACCGTCACTAATGACTTTATTTGATATCCTTGAACCTAGATCTTGGGATCTCCAGTCTTCTAGGTAGAGTTACCGCCACAGTGACTTGTCCTCGGCCATAGTCCTATTCTTTTGTTGACTTCTCAACCACCTCTCTATGTAGGCCTTTTGTAAGCGGATCCGATACATTATCTTTTGACTTTACATAGTCAATTGTGATAATTCCACCAGAGAGTAGTTATCTAACGATATTATGCCTTCGTCGAATGTGACGAGATTTTCCGCTATACGTAACGCTCCCAGCCTTTCCTATTGCTGCTTGACTGTCGCATTGTATGCATACATGTGCCACAGGTTTGGGCCAAAATGGAATATCTTCTAAGAAATTTCGGAGCCATTCAGCTTCTTCACCGGCCTTATCTAAAGTTATAAACTCAGACTCTATTGTACAGCGGGCGATGCATGTCTGTTTGGACGACCAAGACACTTCTCCTCCACCAATGGTAAAAACGTATCCACTAGTGAATTTTGATTCCGTTGATCCAGTGATCCAATTTGCATCACTGTATCCCTCAACAACTGTGGGGTAATTATTGTAATGCAATGCATAGTCTTAGGTATAATTTTAAATATCCCAAAACTCATTTCGTTGCTATCCAATGAGCTTGGTTGGGATTACTTGTGTATCGACTAAGCTTACTTATCGCACAAGCTACATCAGTCCGTGTACAATTCATAATGTACATCAAACTTCCCAATACTCTAGCATATTCCAATTGAGACTTGCTTTGATTTTTATTCTTTACAAGAGTATGGTTTAAATCAATTGGTGTTTTTGCTTCTTTAAAGTCCAAATATTTAAACTTTTCCAGTACCGTTTTAATATAATGAGATTACACAAAGCTAGACCTTGAGGAGTCTCCAGGATCTTAATTCCCAAAATTAAATCGGCAACTCCAAGTCTTTCATATCAAACTTACTAGTAAGCATGCACTTAGCAGCATTTATGTTAGCAATGTCGTTACTCATTGTCAACATACCATCCACATATAAACAAACAATGACTATTTAATTTGGAGTATTCTTAATGTAAACACATTTGTCACACTCATTGATCTTGAAACCATTTGACAACATTGTTTGGTCAAAGTTCACATGCCATTATTTTTGTGCTTGTTTTAGTCTGTAAAGTGACTTAACAAGTCGACACACCTTCTTTTCTTTTCTGGGAACTACAAACCCTTCAGGTCCAATCTTCACCCTTTTGGGTTTAGGAATTTTCACTTTAGCCAAACACCCCCATGCTTTAAAATATCTTAAGTTGTGTTTTCTACCTTTCCATTTTTCATATAGAGTAGATTGCGTTTTGTTATGGGGAACTCTGTTGAGTATTTGGTTCGCTGTACGAATAGCTTTCCCCCACAAGTTCTGGGGTAAACCCGAACTTATCAATAAGGCATTCATCATCTCCTTTAATATTCTATTCTTTCTTTCCGCAATTCCATTAGATTGCGATGAGTAAGGGGAAGTTGTTTGGTGAGTAATGCCTTATTCCAAACATATTTCTTCAAAAGGAGATTCATATTCACCACCTTTATCACTTCTTATCATTTTGATCTTTTTGTTTAGTTGTTTCAACTTTATTTTTGTATTGCTTGAATACCTCAATTGCTTCATATTTACTATTAAGTAAGTAAATATAGCAATATCTTGTATTGTCGTCAATATAAGCTATGAAATACTTTTTCCTACCGCGAGATGGTATTGACTTCATGTCGCAAATGTCTGTGTGAATTATTTCTAAGGATTTGAATTCCTTTCAACTAACTTATAAGGATGTTTAACATACTTAGATCCACACATATTTGACATTTTAAATTATCGCATTCAAATTTAGGCAATACTTTCAAGTTAATCATTACCGAATCCGAAGCCGAAGCCCAAGCCCAAGCCGAGCGACGACGGCGGCGGCGCGAGGCACCACTTATTCTTAACTCTTTAAGAGCTAGAAGATGTTCTTCTCCATTTCTTTTCCCACAATTTTCCATTCACGCATCTTTTGTTATTAATAACAAAACCCAACAGTTGTGAGCTTCTCCTAGGTTTACCACTAGTACTAATAATCTTCTTGTTGTTGGTTGAAAATTACTTCTTTCTAGTTTATTATTATATCTGGTACTTATAAGCAACCACGTCCATTATTTTTTAAAATTGCTACTGGAAATTTTTGCTCTCTGATTGTTACTATTGGATGCTACTCTTTCTTCCTTTTACTGGAAATTGTTGCTCCCTAATTGTTACTACCTGATGCTATTTTCTTCTCCTCTTTTTCCTTATCGTCTTTTATCTATCTCGTGTTTCTTTCTCCCCCTCTTTCTTGTTCTTCCCTTTTCTTCCTTTTCATTTTATCTTGAGTCGAGGGTCTATCAAAAACAACTCTCTACCTCTTCAGGTTAGGGTAAGGTCTGCGTACACACTACCTTTTCTAAATCTCACTTATGAAATTATATTAGGCATGTTTGTTGTTGTTGGTAAACCATTTCTTTTCTATTGTTCAACGCGTTAAACCAATTCAGGCAAGCAGTTACAATGAGTAATTTCATTTTCAAATATGGGGGGACATCAAAAACAGCTACGGTTCCAATTAAATCATGGTTTAGTTTACGCGGGGAACCCGTCTTTTTCAATATATACGTGTGGGCAAACAATAAGATCATAATCTTGAACAAAACTATCTCCAAGATGGTGAGTGGTGGGTGTTGACCTATCTAAATTTATATAGATTACTTCAAATTAAGATACACTCTTTCCTAAATTGGAACCAGGAGAGGGGAAGGGTGATAAAAATAGTAACTCACAAAATCAACGTAACTAAATGTTTGTTTACAAAAGTTCATAAGTTAGCATTCCATGGATCATTTTCTAATATGTGATCAAGCTTGCAATGAATCTAACTTTTTTTCAATCAACTGAGCCTCAATTCGGGTCGGGAATACGAATGACCATCTATATTCATTTTACTTATTCAAGTTCATTCATTCCAATATTATCGTTATGGTGCCGACTAGATGTAACGATCCGGTCGGTCGTTCCGTGAGATTTGTCCCGTTTTTCCTGTTTCAGTTTTGTCATGTGTTAATTAACCTAATTATGATGTGTTGGGTCTGTTGGTTCGAGATCAGAGTAGTCGTGGTGAGAAATGAGACACTTAGTCTCTTGAGTTGGCTTAATAGTTGGAAAAGTCAACTGGGAGTTGACTTATTGGTAAACGACCTCGGAATGTAGATTTTATGGCTTGGATGACTTCGTTACGTGATTTGGGACTTAGGAGTGTGTTCGGAACGTGGTTCTGATGTCTGGAGTAGAATTAGGCTTGAAATGGCGAAATTGAATTTTTGGCGATTTCCGGTCGGCAATGAAAAATAGGCTATCGGGGTCGGAATGGAATTTTAGAAGTTGGAGCAGGTTCATAGTGCCATTTTGGATATACATGCAAATTTTCAAGTCAATCAGACGTGTTTTGGGTGGTTTCGGCATCATTGACGAAATTTAGAAATCTCAAAGTTCATAGGCTTGAATCCGACGTGATTTTGGTGTTTTGGCAATGGTTTGAGTGTTTCGAAGGCTCGACTAAGTTTGAATAAGGTTATGGGAGGTGTTAGAATGTTTGGTTGAGGTCCCGGGGGCCTCAAGTGTGTTTCGGGTGGTTAAAGGATCAAATTTTGGACTTGGGAGTTGGCTGATTTTTGCTAGTTTTTGGTTGCAGATTTTTATTCTCCGCGTTCGCATTGGTGGAGCCGCGTTCGCGAAGGCTTCTTGAGGGCAAGGGTCAAGTTGTTCTATGCATTCGTGTTTGGGATGATTGATAATAGGCTATATCACGCGGTTTAAATGCTATTTACGCCCTAAGTTAACCATACTTTATTGTTGTTTTAAGTGCAAAATGATAACAAAATGCTCTAATTAGTGATTTTATGCTTTGCAGGAGCTAATCCAAGTTAGGAAGATACTGTGAATTATTTTTGTCACGACCCCAAATTCTAACAGGCCGTGATGGCGGCTATCGTGGAACTAGGCTAGCCAACCATCACTTTACTACGCTTTTGTTCAATCATAACACTTCACAATTAATAATAATCAAGCAACCATAGCAAAATTTATATAAATAAGTCTTAGCGTCCCCATAATATTCTAAACAACCTCCCAAGAACTGGAGTCAATAGTCATGAGCATCTAAGAATAAATAAATCTAACTCTGCTAAAAACTATAATATAAGTCTCTGAATCAAATGCTAAGACTAAATAAGGAAGGGAAATGGAGAAGCTGTGGACGCTGGACAGCTACCTCGAAATCCCGTGAAATGCTGCTATCGAACCTGCGTCAGCTACTGCTGCGAGCTAGTACCTGAATCGGTGCACAGAGGCACAGGGAGTCTTTATGAGTACGCCAACTCAGTAGTAATGAAAATAAATCATAGTCTCAGTCATATAAACACACAGAGCAGATACACAATTCCACAAAAGCCAGTAAAACACCAAGTCACCACGAAGTAGTCATCCAATAATAAATTCGAAATCAGTTTCCAGAAATCCTTTGAAAACAAGTACAATATCAGTATATCTCAGTAAAATTCTCAGTAAAACCCAGTTTGAAACTGAAGTAAATCGTAGTTTGAAAGTTTAGTAAAACATCACAAATATGCCCCTCGGGCCAAAATCATTGCTCGTAACAGTTGCCCTCAGGCGTTCCCTCAATCACTCAATATCGATCATCACTCAGTATCGGCCCCGCGGGCAATCATCATCACTCAATCGGTACCGGCGCTCACTGGGGGTGTGTTAGAGACTCCGGAGGGGCTCCTACANACTCATAAGGCATGGAAGCATCCTCACAACACTCAGTCAGACACTCTCAATTTGCCCTTAGGGCATAAACATACCGGGTTCTCGACCCAAAACAGTGTTTTATTTTTCAGTAAATAGTATCAAAGTACTCTGGGTGTCAAAACAATTTATCAGGAAAAGACTGAGTGTAAAATCATGGCATATCTGTGAGGAAAATATAGTAAACACAGCCCCCAAAGGGATAAACAGATCGGCACTAGGCCCAAAACATGGCTTACAGCCCAAAACATATCGTAATATATAAATACTATTTAAGAAAATGCTTAAAAATTGGTTTCGCAACTCAATAGTCGCCTAAATAGGAAAGATGTTCCAAAGTTTCCACCTTTTCATCTCTAAACCCGTGAAGGGTGCATAGTCCGGGGTTTCATACCCTCAGGACAGGATTTAAAGACATTATTTACCTCAAAACTAGCCCGGAATTATTCCGCAATGCGCTTGACTCTCGAATCAACCTCTGAAGGCTCCAAATCTACCAAGTTCAGTTTTTTAATATCAATATATGCTTAAGGAAAAATTTCCAATCGAAAGATATCAAATTTACTCAAAAATCCGAAACCGGGCAAAACCCGACCCCCGAGTCCGCATCCTGAAACTCATAAATTTTTACAGAAAAGTGTTCTTCATCTTCTCACGATTCCGTACATATAAAGAACACCAAAATCGGAGTTCGTTTGACCCCTCAAATCGACCCTTGAAGGTCTCATAATCTCATGCCCCAAAATCCTATTTTTCTACTGTTTTTCATGAATTAAAGGCTGGGATTATGGTCTATAATCACCCATAAACGAGTTTTAATAATCAAATTACTTACCTCTGTGCTACCCACTGATTTTCTCCTTCAAAATTCGTCCAAAAAGCTTTCCTCCGCTCAACAATGGTGTAAAAGAGGGTTTAAGTCGCGGAGGGTTTATTATTTAACTGCCCAGTGATTTGCTCTCCGCGATCGCAGCCTTAGCCCTGCGATCGCACTGACCAATCCCCCAGACCTCCGCGATCGCAACACAGCTCACGCTATCGCGGTTCAATAGAGCCTCAACCTACGCGATCACTACCATTCTCACGCGATCGCGAAGAACGTTTGACCTCACTCCCCACGCGCCTGACTGACCCTACGCGATCGCACCCTCACTTCCGCGATCACGAAGCACAAATTTCCCCTAACTTCCTTTAACCTTACGCGATTGCGGACCATTCCTCGCGATCGCGGTGAACAAATTCGTGCTGCACTAACACCAGAAAACCAGCATTTCTCCTAAGTCCAAAAGTGCCCGTTAACCATCCGAAATCAATCTCTAGCCCCTCGGGACCCCAACCAAATATACCAACACATCCCATAACATCATTCGAACTTAGTTACACTCTCGAAACACCAAAACTAACATCAAAACACCAAAATTACACCGGATTCAAGCCTAAGAACTTTGAAATTTCTAAAATTCACCAATGATGCCAAAATTATCCAAATCAACTCCGATTGACCTGAAATTTTGCGGACAAGTCCAAAATGACATTACAAACCTGTTCCAACTGTTGGAATTCCATTTGGACCTCGATAGCCTATTTTCCACTGCCGACCGGAAATCACCAAAAACTAACTTTCGCCAATTCAAGCCTAATTCTACACCGGACATCACAAAATTGTTTTGAACATACTACTAAGTCCCAAATCACCTAACGAAGCTATTCGAACCATAAAATCCGCATTCCGAGGTCGTTTACTAATAAGTCAACTCTTAGTTGACTTTTTCCTTTTTAAGGCTATTTTAAAAGGCTAATTGACTGAATTCTTACTACAACCATTCGATTTCAAGCCTATCAACTCTAATACATCAATTACAGTATAACCAATCTATATCAAGTCAATAAAAACAATTATTCTACAGGTTTTTACGTAACGACAGACCGGGTCGTTACAGTTTTGGAGTCAATAACGTGGATATAATGCCAATCGAGAAGAACCTAGACGAAAACAAGCAAGAAAAAAGGCAAAAAGACTGTACAACAGCCCACCGCGACCGCGGCTGCAACACGGCGGGCCAAAAGACGAAGGCAGAATATGTGTAACTCACTGCGGTCGCGCCGCGTTCAGCCGCGGTCGCGGTCGGCCTGTGAAACGCCAAGAAGTTCAGGGACCTAATTGTAAAAACGGGAAAACTTGGCCTAACCATATTTAAACTCCATAAACTCGTCCAAGTGAGGTTTAAGCTTTTTTTAGACTCACTTTGGAGGCAAGAACAAGTGTGAGAAGACCAAGATACAATTAGAGTATTCATTCTTCATCTTTTATCATTATTTTGTGAATTATGAATTATTTCATGGGTTTATTGTGTTCTAGCATGAGCATCTAAACAATCCGTCTAGGGTTGATGGAACCAATTGTTAGATTAAGTTTTGACTCAATTTTGTTATAATCGAGCCGAGTTTAATTTATGATTGTTCAACTATGTTTTGTATGGTGATTAATTGAATGGGCCCTTGATTAATCGTGTCTAACTGCCTTGTGTTTCTTGAGAAAGAATACTAGGTTAGATTGAAGAGATTCATTACTTGAATTTAAAAGTGGGGTTAGAAATAACGAAACTTTGGTGGGATAATTCAGAGCTGCATAAATTATCAGCTAGAGTAGTTCGAGAGAATGCTCTAGTAAATTATCGTAGTTGATCGAGAGATTATTGCGGTAACCCATAACTCATAATCCTCATAGAGTAATACGGTAAGATTATAGCAAAAGAGTTAAGAATTAGTCTAGCGATTGGGGAAATCAATACCCTAGATCTTTTTACCATTGAGTTATCTTTAATCTTGAATATTGTTAATTTTAATATCATTTACTTCAGTTAAACAAATCCCAATAATTATTGATAAAAATCTTGCATCCGAAAATTGTTTGAGCTTATACTAGCATCACTAAGAGTTGTAATAGATAGGTTGGTTCCCTGAGGATTCGACTCCGGACTTGTAAACCGGATTATATTTGCAACGATCGCTTTTTCTTTTATAAGGCATAGTTGGGCGTGATGAATGATGCGAACGCGGAGGGTTGGAAAAGTGTTCTACGCGTTCGCACCAGGTGGTTCGCGTTCGCGATGGGAAGCAGCATCTGGGGACCTCAAGCACCGTTTGGTCTATGCATTCACATAAGTGGGTCGCGTTCGCGAGGAGTCCAGTAGATAAAGCTTCGCGTTAGCGAAGCTAGGACGCGTTCGCGATGAGTATATTTGGAGGCAAGCTTGTTTAGCCTACACGAACGCGACAGTGAGGCCGCGTTCGCATAGAGTGACCTGGGCAGAAGTATTTAAACCCCCCATTCGCAATTTTCAGCCCATTTTTCACCATTGTTGAGCGGTTTTGAAGATTTTTGAGTGGGATTGAAGAGGGAATAGAAGGGAAACACTTGGAGGTAAGATTTTTGGACTCAATACTTGATTCTATGTTGAATTCTAAGCAATTAAACCTGAAATTAGTGGGATTTAAACCCAAAATTGGGGAAATTAGGGCTTATAATTTGAAGACTTTAATTGAGGAATTGAAGGGGTAATTGTTGTTGGATTTTTTTGTATCTCATATGGGTAGACTCGTGGGAGAGTAAGGATTCCTATTTTGTGATTTTTATCGAATTTCGAGATGTGGGCCGGGGGGTCGGGTTTGGCCAATTTCAGGATTTGTGCCTAATTTTGATAATTTTGAATGGGTTTCGTCTCTCTAGAATATATTGATGTTATTAATCTGGTTTTGGTTAGATTCGGAGCATTTGGGAGCCGATTCGAGAGGCAAGGGCATCGCGGAGTAGTTTTCGGGCCGGTTTGAGGTAAGTAATGACTGAAAATCTTGTCCTGAGGGTATGAAACCCCGGACTTCACATTTTACTACTATTTCAGAGTGGCGCACATGCTACACGACGAGTGTGTGGCGTGCACTATGTGAGGGATTGTGACTTGGTCCATCCTGTGGCAAATATTGAGTTGCGTATTTGATTCTAATTCATATGATAATCATATTTTGAGACTATTATTATATTTTGGGTTGCACGCCATGTTTGGAGCCTTGTGCCGACCTGTTTAGACCCCTTGGGGCAGTTTTTCTGCTATTCCTCACTATGTTGACTTATGATTTACACTCAGTCATATTATGCTTAACTGATTTCGAACTCAGTCTCATCTACACTACTTCGATGCATAAACCGTTTTTACTAATAGCCGGAGTGGTTTTTGAGAGGTTTCTGACTGAGTGAGGCTGATGGCCTATGTTGTGAGGATATTATGGGATCGGGCTGCACGCCGCAACATGACACACTGTTTTTGATATGTGAGTGGCCGAGGGCCTGAGTGATTATGCCACGAGATGGCTTTATATTAGCGCTTGGGTTGTGGGAGCCCCTCCTGAGTCTGTACCCCCCCCCCCCCCCCNAGTGCCGAGTGATGAGAGATTTGGGAGGCATGAGTGGCTGTGAGGTAGCCCGAGGGGTTGATACTGAGTTATTGTGAGGCATGCCGAGTGATTGACGCTGAGTGATGATACGCCCTAGGGGAAGTTTATGACACATGTTTTCATCTGAAAGACTGTTTATGAACTCTGTCTCTTTTACTCATACTAAACTATTTTGACTTTTGTGGGAATTGTGAAAAAGGTATATTTCAAAGGATATTTTATTAAAAGTAAATAGTAAATGCTACAAAATATTTCATCCGTGTTTTCTGAAAGTAAGGCTTCAATTACTATGCATAAATGACTGTTTTTACCTGTGTTCATAGCCTTAGACATTATTTACTCTCATTACTACTGAGTTTGCATACTCACATTACTCCCTACACCTCTGTGTGCAGCTACAAGTGTTGGGTCTGAGCGCTAGCTTCCTTCTTTTCTCTTGGAGCCGGAGTTGGGATTCTGAGGTAGTTGTTCGGCGTCCACAACTTACTCTTTCCCTTCCTTGTTCTATTTTTTGTTTCTTGTTCCTAGACTGGATGCAGTATAGAAGTAAGACTATCTTGTATTATTCATAGATGCTCATGACGGGTTGACTCCAGGTTTTGGGGCAGTGTCTAGACTATTATTATTCTTTTTGTTGCTTTAAATTGTGAAATCTAAAGAACTTTATGAAATATCGGAACCGTTTTGAAATAAATGAAAAGTCTTATGTTAATACGCGATTGTTTGGCTAACCTAGTACCATGTAGGCGCCATCACAACCGGCTTAGTATTTGGGGTCGTGACAAGTTGGTATCAGAGCCTAGGTTACATAGGACTCACCGGTCATGAGCAGGTTTAGTAGAGTCTTGCGGATCAGTACGGAAACGTCTGTACTTATCTTTGAGAGTCTACGGAACCCTTAGAAAATCTTCACATTCTTGAATTCTGTCGTGCGAATCTGTTGGTTCTATAAATCTAAACTTCTGTTGTTTCATTCTCTCATAGATTGTGAGGACACGCGCTACCGATCAGGGCGACCACACACCAGCTAGGCCCGTGAGAGGTCGAGGCCACAGATGTTCCAGCAGGACCGGCAGTGCCCGTGGATCCACCTACTATTCAGGATCATGTCCCCGCCGCAGATGTTCTAGCGGGACCGCAGTGCCCATTGTGATCCTGGGGCTTCAGGAGACTTTGGCCCAGATTCTGACTGTATGCACCAGCCTTGCTCAGGCGGTTGTTGTATCTACTACTGCTGCTACTTCTTAGGCCGAGGGAGGCACTCAGACTCCAGTTGCCCGGGCATCTGAGCAGGTCATTTAGGGGCTTCAGACACCGGGGGCAGCTCCAGCCCACCCGGTTGCACATGCCCAGGATTATGTGATTCCTGTCATGCCAGATGACGAGCAACGTAGGTTGGAGAGATTTGGTAGAATGCAGCCTCCGACATTCAGTAGTGCTGAGGGTGAGGATGCCCAGGGTTTCTTAGACAAGTGTTAGAGGATTCTTCACACTGCAGGGATATTGGAGACCAGTGGGGTCTTGTTTACTACCTTCCAGTTTTCAGGGGCTTCTTTTACTTGGTGGGAGTCTTATGAAAGGCATAGGCATGTGGGTGCATCACCCCTTACTTGACAGTAGTTCTCCACTCTTTTTTTTGAGAAGTATGTTCCCCAGTCTCACATAGAGGAGCTGCAGAGGCAGTTTGAGCAGCTGCGTCAAGGTGAGTTGACAGTGACGCAGTATGAGATGCAGTTTTCACAATTAGCTCGTCATGCTTCAGAGTTGGTACCTACTGAGAGGGAGAGGGTCAGGAGTTTCGTGGATGGCCTCACTTATCATCTTCGTATTCTGATGACTAGAGAGAGGGTATCAAGTGCTACTTTCGAGCAGGTTGTTGATATTTCTCGGGATATTGAGTCAGTTCGCCGTCATAGCGAGAGGAGACAGAGGCCTCGGGGGTCTGGTAGTTTCAGTGGTGCTCCTTCCAGAGGACAATTTCAACATGGTAGAGGTCGCTCATTTAGGCCTCCTCAGTTAGTTCGCCCAACTTATAGTAGTGCATCATCGGGGCAGGGTCCCCACAATTCTCATCGTCGTTCTTCATTCAGTTCCCTCCCAACCCAGAGTTCCTCCAGAGCACCATCAGTTCAGGGTTCCTCTATGCATGGTTCATCTAGTGGCTATCCTGGTGCCAAGGGTTCCTTTTAGCCCCTGTCTCCAACTACAGGGAGTTGTTTTGAGTGTGGAGAGTTTGGGCATGTGTGGAGACAATATCCCCGTCGTCCTGGTGGGTCTTCTCAACGGAGGGGTCAACCCTCGACTTCAGCTCCAGTTACTTCACCACCCGCCCAGGCAGCTAGGGGTGGGGGTTAGGAAGCTAGAGGCCGCCCTAGAGGGGGAGGTCAAGCAGGTGGAGGTTAGGCTCGTATCTATGCACTCCTAGCCAAGCCAGATGCTATGGATTCAGATGTAGTGATCACATGTATTGTCTCAGTCTGTAACCAAGATGCTTTGGTATTATTTGATCCTGGTTCCACATATTCCTATGTTTTGTCATATTTGCCCATTTTCTGGATATGCCCTGTGAGTCCTTAGTTACATCTGTTTATGTGTCGACTCCGGTGGGAGATACTATTATTGTGGACCATGTATATCGGTCGTGTGTGATATCTATTGGGGGTCTGTTATTACTTAGCATGGTTTATTTTGATGTGATATTGGGCATGAATTGGTTGTCTCCGTGTCATGATGTTCTTGATTGTCACGCTAAGACCGTGACCTTAGGGATGCCAGGACTTTCGAGAGTTGAGTGGAGAGGTTCTGTTGAGTATGTGCCTAGTAAGGTGATTTCTTACCTGAAGGCTCGGCGTATGGTTGAGAAAGGGTGTTTATCGTATTTGGCTTTTGTGAGGGATGTCAGTGTTGAGACTCCCACTATTGATTCTGTTCCTGTGGTCCGTGATTTTTCGTACACGTTTCCTGCAGACCTGCCAGGGATGCCACCTGACATGGATATTGCTTTTTGTATTGATCTGGTGCCAGGCACTCAGCCTATTTCTATCTCACCTTATTGTATGGAAACAGTGGAGTTGAAGGAATTGAAAGAACAACTTCAGGAACTCCTAGATAAAGGGTTCATTCGGCCTAGTGTGTCACCTTGGGGTGAACCGATGTTGTTTGTAAAGAAGAATGATGGTTCTATGCATATGTGTATTGATTACAGGCAGTTGAACAAGGTTACAATCAAGAATAAGTACTTTGCCTCGTATTCATGATTTGTTTGACCAGCTTCAGGGAGCCAGAGTGTTCTCTAAGATTAACTTGAGATCCGGGTATCATCAACTGAAGATTCGGGATTCTGATATTCCCAAGACAGCTTTCAGGACTCGTTATGACCATTATGAGTTTATGGTGATGTCTTTTGGGTTGACCAATGCCCTAGTAGCGTTCATGCATTTGATGAACAACGTGTTTCAATCGTATCTGGATTCCTTTGTTATTGTGTTCATTGATGACATCCTGGTATATTCTCGTAGCCATGAGGAGCATGCTCAACATTTGAGTGTTGTTTTACAGAGGTTGAGGGAGGAGAAGCTTTATTCAAAGTTCTCCAAGTGTGAGTTTTGTCTTAGCTCAGTAGCTTTCTTGGGGCACGCGGTGTCCAATGAGGGTATTCAGGTTGATCCGAAGAAGATAGAGGCGGTGCAGAGTTGGCCCAGACCGTCCTCAGCTACAGAGATTAGGAGCTTTCTTGGTTAGGCGGGGTATTACCGTCGCTTTGTGGAGGGATTTTCTTCCATTGCTTCGCCTTTGACCAAATTGACCCAGAAGGGTGCTCCGTTCAGGTGGTCGGATGAGTGTGCAGAGAGATTTCAGAAGCTCAAGACTGCATTTACCTCAGCTTCAGTGTTAGTATTTCCATCAGCTTCAGGTTCTTATACAGTATATTGTGCTGCCTCGAGGATAGGCATTGGTTGTGTTTTGATGCCGGAGGGTAGGGTGATTTCCTCTTCCTCGTGCCAGTTGAAGACTCACGAGAAGAATTATCCCGTACATGATCTCGAGCTAGCAGCCATTGTTCACGCCTTGAAGATTTAGCGTCATTATTTATATGGGGTGTATTGTGAGGTTTTCACTTATCACGTAGTCTGCAGCATCTGTTTAAGCAGAAGGATTTGAATTTGCGTTAGAGGATATGGTTGGATCTTCTCAAGGACTATGATATCACTATTCTATACCATCCGGGGAAGGCAAATGTAGTGGTCGATGCCTTGAGTCACAGAGCAGAGAGTTTGGGGAGCCTGACATATCTTCCAGCTAGGGCTGTTCATTTGGATCGGATATCCGAAATCCGAACCGATCCATTCAATTTCGGATTTCGGATTTCGGATTGGACCGGATTTCGGATTGTGTTTATAAAAATTTCGGATTTCGGATCGGATTCGGATTGGTATATTTTAATCCGATCCGATCCGAAATCCGAAATTATTAGGCAATGTATAAATACTACACTTTAATTTCGGATAGTCAGTACTTTCTTTACATCTTCCTCCAAGTTATTACCTTTACAATTGCTAGAGTTAGCTATATTGGCACCATAGTACTCTCATAATTGTATAAACATGAATTTTTCTTAATGCATTGCCTCTTTTACAAAGAAAATATACATATTAGTTTGCAACATTGAGGCATTTACGATCCGAAATCCGATCCGATCCAAACTTTAAAATCCGAATCCGATCCGATATAATTCGGATCGGATTCGGATTGCATTTTCTAGAATCCGAAATCCGAAATCCGAATCCGAAATGTGCTAAATCCGATCCAATCCGATCCGTGCACAGCCCTACTTCCAGCAGTAGAGAGGCCATTGGCACTTGACGTTCAGGCCTTAGCGGGCCAGTTAGTGAGATTGAATCTATCAGAGCCCTGCCGGGTGTTAGCTTGTGTAGCCTCTAAGTCTTCTTTTATGGACCGGATTAGAGAGCGCCAGTATGATGACCCATACTTACTCGTTCTTCAGGATAGGGTCTGGCGAGGTGATGCCAGGGATGTGGTCATTGATGAGGATGGTGTTATGAGGATGCAGAGTTGGATATGTGTTCCTAATGTGGATGGGCTTTGAGAGTTGATTCTAGGAGAGGCCCACAGCTCGCGATATTCCATCAATCCGGGTGCCGCGAAGATTTATCAGGATCCGAGACAGCATTACTGGTAGAGGCAGATGAAGAAGGATATTGTTGAGTTTGTACCTCAGTGTCTCAATTGTCAGCAGGTGAATTATGAGCACTAGAGACCAGGTGGATTGCATAAAAGGTTGGATATTCCGGAGTGGAAGTGGGAGCGGATCACCATGGACTTTATAGTTGGACTCCCACTGACTTCGAGGAAGTTCGATGCTATTTGGGTTATTGTGGATCGGCTGACCAAGTCCGCGCACTTCATTCCTGTTGGTACTACCTATTCTTCGGAGCGGTTAGCTGAGATTTATATCAGGGAGATTGTCTGATTGCATGGTGTCCCAGTTTCTATCATTTCAGACAGAGGTAATTAGTTCATATCGCAGTTCTAGAGGGCCGTGAAGAGAGAGTTGGGTACTCAGGTGGAGTTGAGCATAACTTTTCATCCTCAGACTGACGGGCAGTCGGAGCACACTATTTAGATTCTGGAGGACATGTTGCGAGCATGTGTCATTGATTTTGGGTGTTCATGGGACTAGTTTCTTCCACTGGAGGAGTTTTCATATAATAATAGTTATCAGTCGAGTATCTAGATGGATCCGTATGAGGCTTTATATGGTAGGAGGTGTAGATATTCGGTTGGTTGGTTTGAGCCGGGTGAGGCTAGGCTATTGGGCACAGACTTGGTACAGGATGCGTTGGATAAGGTGAAGTTGATCCAGGAGCGGCTTCGCACAGCGCAGTCTAGGAAGAAGAGTTATGCGGACCGGAAGGTCCGGGATGTGTCTTTTATGGTTGGGGAGAAGGTGTTGCTGAAGGTATCACCTATGAAGGGAGTTATGAGGTTCGGGAAGAGGGGAAAGTTGAGTCCCCGGTTCATTGGGCCTTTTGAGGTGCTTCAGAGGGTGTGAGAGGTGGCTTATAGACTTGCTTTGCCACCCAGCTTATCGACTGTTCATCCAGTATTTCATGTTTCGATGCTCCGGAAGTATGTTGGTGACCTGTCTCATGTGTTAGACTTCAACAGGGTTCAACTTAAGGGTGATATGTCTTGTGAGGTAGAGCCGACTGCTATTTTGGGTCGCCATGTCACAAGGTTGAGGTCTAAGGATATAGCTTTAGTGAAGGTTCAATGGAGAGGGCAGCCGGTGGAGGAGGCCACCTGGGAGACCGAGCAGTTGATGTGAAACAGATATCCTCACTTGTTCGAGGACGAAGATTTTTTTAAGAGGGGGAGAATGTAACGACCGGGCCGGTTATTTCGTGAGATTTGCCCCGTTTCCCCTGTTTCAGCCTTGTCATGTTTTAATTAACCTAATTATGATGTGTTTGGTCTTATGGTTCGGGATCGGAGTTGTTGTGGTGAGAATTGAGACACGTAGTCTCTTGAGTTGGCTTAATATTTGGAAAAGTCAACTGAGAGTTGAATTATTGGTAAATGGCCTTGGAATGTAGATTTTATGGCTCGGATAGCTTCGTTAAGTGATTTGGGGCTTAGGAGTGTCTTCGGAACGTGGTTCTGATGTCCGTAGTAGAATTAGGCTTGAAATTGCGAAATTGAGTTTTTGGCGATTTCTGGTCGGCAGTGGAAAATAGGCCATCGTGGTCGAAATGGAATTTTGGAAGTTGGAGCAGGTTCGTAGTGCCATTTTGGATATGTGTGCAAATTTTCAGGCAATCGGACGTGTTTTGGATGGTTTCGGCATCATTGGCGAAAGTTAGATATCTCAAAGTTCATAGGCTGGAATCCGAGGTGATTTTGGTGTTTTGAGTGTTTCGAAGGCTCGACTAAGTTTGAATAAGGTTATGGGAGGTTTTTTCATGTTTGGTTGAGGTCCCGGGGACCTCGGGTGTGTTTCGGGTGGTTAACGAATTAAGCTTTGGACTTGGGAGTTCGCAGATTTTTGCTGGATTTTGGTTGCAGAGTTTTCTTCTCCGCGTTCGCGTTGGTGGAGCCGCGTTCGCGAAGGTTTCTTGGGGGTAGGGGGAAAGGTGTTCTATGCGTTCACGTTTGGGATGATGATAAGGCGGAGGGTTGGCAAAGTGTTCTACGCGTTCGCACCAGGTGGGTCGCGTTCGCGATGGGAAGCAGCAGCTGGGGACCTCAAGCCTTATTTGGTCTATGCGTTCGCATAAGTGGGTCGCGTTCGTGAGGGGTCCAGTAGATCGCGTTCGCGATGATTATATTTGGAGGCAGGCTTGTTTAGCCTACGCGAACGCGAGAGTTAGGCCGCATTCGCATAGAGTGACCTGGGCAGAAGTATTTAAACTCCTCCTTCGCGATTTTCAGTCCATTTTCACCATTGTTGAGCGGTTTAGAAGCTTTTTGAGAGGGATTGAAGAGAGAATCGAAGGGAAACACTTGGAGGTAAGATTTTTGGATTCAATACTCGATTCTATGTTGAATTCTAAGTTATTTAACCTGAAATTAGTGGGATTTAAACCCAAAATTGGGGAAATTAGGGCTTATAATTTGGAGACTTTAATTGAGGAATTGAAGGGGCAATTGTGGTTGTATTTTTATGTATCTCTTATGGGTAGACACGTGAGAGAGTAAGGATTACGGTTTTATGATTTTTATCAAATTCCGAGACGTGGGCCGGGGGGTCAGGTTTTGTTAATTTCGGGATTTGTGCCTAGTTTTGATAATTTCGAATGGGTTTCATTTTCCTAGCATATATTGATGTTATTAATCTGGTTTTGGTTAGATTCAGAGCATTTGGGGGCCGATTCGTGAGGCAAGGACATCGTAGAGTAGTTTTCGGGCCGATTTGAGATAAGTAATGACTGTAAATCTTGTCTTAAGGGTATGAAACCCTAGACTTCACATTTTACTACTGTTCGGAGTGGCGCACATGCTAGACGACGAGTGTGTGGCGCGCACTACGTGAGGGATTGCGACTTGGTCCGTCCCGTGGAAACTATTGAGTCGCGTATTTGATTCTAATTCATATAATAATCATATTTTGAGACTATTATTTAATTTTTTGGTTGGACACCATGTTTGGGGCCTTGTGCCGACCTGTTTAGACCCCTTGGGGGCTGTTTTTCTCCTATTCCTCATTGTGTTGACTTATGATTTACACTCGGTCATATTATGCTTAACTGATTTCGAACTCAGTCTCATCTACACTACTTCGATGCATAAAAATGATATTTTGGGTCAAGTACCCCGTTTTACTGATAGCCCAAGTGGTTTTTGAGAGGTTTCTGACTGATTGAGGCCGATGGCCTATGCTGTGAGGATATTATGGGATCAGGCTGCACGCCGCAGCATGACACACTATTTATGATATGTGAGAGGCAGAGAGCCTCAGTGATTATGCCACGAGATGGCTTTCTATTAGCGCTGGGGCCGTAGGAGCCCCTCTGGAGTCTGTACACCCCCAGTGAGCGCAGGTACCTACTGAGTGCGAGTGCCGAGTGATGAGAGATTTGGTAGGCATGAGTGGCTGTGAGGTAGCCCGAGGAGCTGATACTGAGTGATTGTGAGGCATGCCGAGTGATTGACACTGAGTGATGATACGCCCGAGGGGCGGTTTATGATAACTGTTTTCATCTGAATGACTATTTATGAACTCTGTCTCTTTTACTCATACTAAACTATTTTGACTTTTGTGGGAACTGTGAAAAAGGTATATTTCAAAGGATATTTTACTAAAAGTAAATTGTAAATGCTACAAAATATTTCATACGTGTTTTCTAAAAGTAAGGCTTCAGTTACTGTGCATAAATGACTGTTTTTACCTGTGTTCATAGCCTTAGACATTATTTACTCTCATTACTACTGAGTTGGCGTACTCACATTACTCCATGCATCCCTGTATGCAGATACAGGTGTTGTGTCTGAGCGCTAGCTTTCTTCTTTTCTCTTGGAGCCGGAGTTGGGATTCTGAGGTACCTGTTAGGCATCCACAACTTACTCTTTCCCTTCCTTGTTCTGTTATTTATTTCTTGTTCCTAGACTGGATGCAGTATAGAAGTAAGACTATCTTGTATTATTAATAGATGCTCATGACGGGTTGACTCCAGGTTTTAGGGCAGGGTCTAGACTATTATTATTCGTTTTGTTGCTTTAAATTGTTAAATTTGAAGAACTTTATGAAATATCGGAACAATTTTGAAATAAATGAAAAGTCTTATGTTAATACGCGATTGTTTGGATAGCCTAGTACCATGATAGGAGCCATCACGGCCGGCTTAGGATTTGGGGTCGTGACACTAGAGGTGGCAAAATGGTTTTAAAACAAAATAGTTATTCACCCATTTTATCCATAAAAATGGGTTGGATAATGAACCATTTAAGAACGGGTCTGTCACGACCCCAAATCCTAACAGATCGTGATGGCGCCTACCATGGAACTAGGCTATCCAACCATTACATTACTATGAATTTATTCTATTATAAAAATTCACAATTCAATATTAAACAACAAACATAGCATAAAATAACTTCTTTAAGTCTTAGCGCCCCAATAATAGTCTTAACAACACTAAACAAAACCTCCCAAGACTGGAGTCAACATGGTCACGAGCATCTACGAAATAAAACTAACTCTACTAATGTCTTAAATAAAGTCTAGGAATGAAATGCTAAAACTAAATAAGGAAGGGAAATGGAGAAGTTGTGGATGCTAGACAGCTACCTCGAAATCCCGTAAGCTGCTGATAACGAACTCGGACGAATACTGCTCCGAATCAATACCTGGATCTGCACACAGAGGTGCAGGGAGTAATGATGAGTACGCCAACTCAGTAGTAATGTAAATAAATCACAGTCTGAGAAATACAAAACACATAGCACAGATACACCAATTCACAAAAACAGTAAATCACCAACTGTTTTCCAGAAATCCTTTGAAACAAGTATAATATCAATATATCTCATTAAAAATCTCCGTAAAAACAGTTTGAAAAAATCGAAGTGAATCGTAGTAAAAAACTCAATAAAATTTATCATAAATCTGCCCCTCGGGAAAAAAATCATTTCTCATAACAATCTCAGTATCAGCCCATCAGGCAACCTCACACACTCAATATCATCCCATCAAGCAACCTCACAGTCACTCAATGTTAGCCCATCAGGCAACCTCACAGTCACTCAATATTAGCCCATCAGGCAACCTCACAATCACTCAGTATCAGCCCCACGGGCATTACTCAGTAGGTACATGCGCTCACTGGGGTGTGTACAGACTCCGGAGGGGCTCCTATAGCCCAAGCTCTATAACAAGACACAACATGGCATAAATGACACACAATATAGGCCCGCAGCCTCACTCATATCATATTATCCTCACAATATTGGCCCGCAACCTCACTCAGTCAGACACTATCAACATGCCCTTCAGGCCATAAATATACCGGGTTCTCGACCCAAAAATAGTGTTTCATTTTCAATAAATAGTATCAAAATACTCTGAGTGTCAAAACAATTTATCAAGAAAAGACTGAGTGAAATCATAACATATCAGTGAGGAAAATAGTAAAAACAGCCCCCAAGGGGTAAACAATTCGGCACTAGGCCCCATACATGACTTACAACCCAAAACACATCAAATATATTGCAATACTATTAACCATAGGCTTAAAATCAGTTTCGCAACTCAATAGTTGCCTAAATAGGGAATATATTTCCAAAGTTCCAACATTTGTATTCCAAAACCCGTGAAAGGGTGCAGAGTCCGGGGTTTCATACCCTCAGGACAGAATTTAAGGACATTACTTACCTCAAACTAGCCCGGAAACTATTCCGCAATACACTTGCCTCTTGAATCAACTCCCGAGTGCTCCAAATCTATTAAATATCAGACCTTTATCATCAAATTATGCTTAAGGAATGAATTCCAATTGAAAAATATCGATTTTAGCTCAAAATCCGAAATTTTCTAAAACCTGACCCCTGGGCCCCCATCTCGGAACTTAGAAAGTTTTATACCAAAATGTTCTTCGTCATCTCACGAGTCCGTACATATAAAGAACGCAAAAATTGGAGTTCGTTTGACCTCTCAAATCGACCCTTAAAAGTCTCATAATCTGAAGCCCTAACTCCCCTTTTTCTACTGATTTTCCTGAATTAAACACTGAGATTATATTCCTTAACCACCTATAATCAAGTTTTAAGGTCCAAAATACTTACCTCTATGATGAACGCTGATTTTCCCTATTCAATATCGCCTCAAAAGCTTCTTCCCGTTCAACAATGGTGTTAAAATAGGTTAAGGTCGCGGAAGGGTTTTAATTTATATTGCCCAGTTATTACTCTCCGCGATCGCGGTCAATGGTACATGATCACACTCTGTTTTTCCCACTCCCTCACCTGATCGCAGCTCAATGTACGCGATTGCATAGTGTATTTTGACTTCTGACCCCACGCGCCCAAAAACCCATGTGCGATCGCACCCTGCATTACGCGACCACACTGGGCGCCTCTTTCATTCTCTACGATCGCAGGGCCTCTGAACACGATCGAACAGAAAAATAATGAGCCTGCCTAAATTAACTCTCCGCGATCGCAGTGAATGAATTGCTGCTGTACAAACACCAGCAAAACATCTATGTTTTTAAGTCCAAAAGAGTTTGTTAACCACCCGCAATAAATCTCGAGCCCCTAGGGAGCCCAAACAAACATACCAAAACATCACTGATGATCATTCAAACTTAGTTGCACCCTCGGAACACCAAAACTAAAATCAAACCACTAAAATCACATCTGATTCAAGCCTTAGAACTTTCAAATTTCTAAAATCCACCAACGATGCCGAAACTATCCAAAACAACTATGATTGACCTGAAATTTTGAAGACATATCCAAAATGACATTACGAACCTGTTCCAACTGTCGGAATTCCATTCCGACCCCGATAGCCTATTTTCCACTGCCGACCGAAAATCGCCAAAAACTAACTTTCGCCAATTCAAGCCTAATTCTACACTGGACATCACAAAATTATTCTGGACACACTCCTAAGTCCCAAATCACCTAACGAAGCTATTCGAGCCATAAAATTCGTATTCCGAGGTCGTTTACCAATAAGTCAACTCTTAGTTGACTTTTTCAACTTTAAGGCTATTCTTAAAGACTAAATGACTAAACTCTCACTACGACCATTTCGATTTCAAGCCCACCAACTCTAACACATCAATAACAGTTAAACCAAGCTATGACAAGGCAATAGCAGTAATTATAATGCAGGTTCTACGTAACGACAGACTGGGTCGTTACATTCTCCCTCTCTGAAACAACCGTTCGTCCTCGAACGTGTCTAGAAACATACCTGGAGTCTCAAACAAGTGAGGATATTTGCTCTGCATATCCCGCTCGGTCTCCCAAGTAGCCTCCTCCACTGGCTGACCTCCCCACTGCACCTTCATTGATGCTATATCCTTAGACCTCAACTTTCTGACCTCGCGAGCGAAGATTGCTACTGGCTCTACCTCATATGACATATCGCCCTCAAGCTGAACTGTGTTGAAGTCTAACACATGAGATGGGTCACCAACATATTTCCTGAGCATCGACACATGAAATACCGGATGAACACTCGATAGGCTGGGTGGCAAGGCAAGTCTGTAAGCCACCTCTCCAACCTTCTGAAGTACCTCAAAAGGACCAATAAACCGAGGACTCATCTTTCCACTCTTTCCGAACCTCATAACACCCTTCATGGGTGATACCTTCAGCAATACTTTATCACCTTCCATAAATGACACATCACGTACCTTCCGATCCGTATAACTGCGTCGTGCGAAGTCGCTCCTGAATCAACTTCACCTTCTCCAACGCACCCTGAATCAAATTTGTGACCAATAACTTAGCCTCACCATGCTCGAACCAACCAACCGGAGATCTACACCTCCTACCATATAAAGCTTCATACGAGGCCATCTGAATACTGGACTGGTAGCCGTTATTATATGCAAACTCTGATAGTGGCAGAAACTGATCCCATGAACTACCAAAATCAATCACACAAGCCCGTAACATATCCTCCAAAATCTGAATAGTCCGTTCCGACTGCCCGTCGGTCTGAGGGTGAAATGTAGTGCTCAACTCTACATCTGTACCCATACCTTTCAGTACGGCCCTACAAAAATGAGATGTGAACTAAGTACCTTTGTCAGAAATAATAGAAACCGGAACTCCATGCAACCGGACAATCCCCTTAATGTAAATACTAGCTAACCGCTCTGAAGTATAAGTAGTATTGACAGGAAGAAATGTGCGGACTTGGTCAATATATCCACAATGATCCAAATAGCATCAAAACCCTTCGAAGTCTGTGGAAGCCCAACTACAAAGTCCATAGCAATCCGCTCCCACTTCCACTCTGGAATATCTAACCTCTGAACCAAACCACCTGGTCTCTGGTGCTCATACTTGACTTGCTGGCAGTTGAGACACCTTGCTACATACTCAACAATATCTCTCTTCATCCACCTCCACCAATACTGTTGTCTCATATCCTGATACATCTTCGCGGCACCCGGATGAATAGAATACCGCTAACTGTGAGCCTCTGCTAATATCAGTTCTCGAATCCCTTCCACATTGGGCACGCAAATACGTCCCTGCATCCTCATAACACCGTCATCACCAATAGTCACATCCCTGGCATCACCTCAACGGACTCTATCCTGAAGAACTAACAAGTGTCGGTCATCATACTAGCGAGCTTTAATATGATCATAGAGAGAAGACCAGGAAGCCATGCTAGCTAATACCCGCGGAGGGTCTGACAAATCCAATCTCACCAACTGGCCTGCTAAAGCCTGAACATCAAGTTCTAAAGGGAGCTCTACTGCCAAATGGTATGCTAGACTCCCCAAACTCTCGGCTCTGCGACTCAAGGCATCGGCCACCACATTGGCCTTTCCCAGGTGATACAAAATAGTAAGATCATAATCCTTGAGAAGCTCTAACCACCTTCTCTGACGCAAATTCAACTCTTTCTGCCTCAGTAGATACTGCAAACTACGATGGTCAGTGAAAATCTCACACTGTACTCCATACAAATAATGCCGCCAAATCTTTAAGGCATGAACAATGGCAGCTAAATCAAGATCGTGCACTGGGTAATTCTTCTCGTGCACCTTCAACTGTCTAGACGCGTAGGCAATCACCCTACCGTCCTGAATCAATACCTCTCCCAAACCGACTCTAGAAGCATCACAATAGACTGTATAAGAGCCCGAACCAGTAGGCAAAACAAGTACCGGAGTTGTGGTCAAAGCTGACTTGAGCTTCTGAAAGCTCTCCTCACACTCGTCGGACCATCTGAATGGAGCACCCTTCTGGGTCAATCTAGTCAATGGTGAAGCAATAGAGGAGAATCCCTCTACAAAGCGACGGTAATATCCCGCCAAACCAAGGAAACTCCTAATCTCAGTAGCGGAGGACGGTATGGGACAACTCTGCACCGCCTCAATCTTCTTCGGATCAACCTGAATACCTTCACTAGACACCACGTGCCCCAAGAAAGCTACTGAACCAAGCCAAAACTCACACTTGGAGAATTTTTCATAAGGCTTCTCCTCCCTCAATTTCTGTAACACAACTCTCAAATGCTGAGCATGCTCTTCCTGGCTACGAGAATAAACCAGGATGTCATTGATGAACACAATGACGAATGAATCAAGGTAAGGCTGAAACACACTGTTCATCAATTGCATGAACGCTGATGGGGCATTGGTTAGCCCAAATGACATAACCAGAAATTCATAATGACCATATCTGATCCTGAAAGCAGTCTTAGGAATTTCAAAATCCCGAATCTTCAGCTGATGATACCCAGACCTTAAGTCGATCTTGGAGAACACCTTAGCTCCCTGAAGCTGATCAAATAAGTCATCAATACGAGGCATATGATACCGATTCTTCACCGTAACCTTATTCAGCTGTCTATAATCAATACACATACGCATGGAGCCGTCTTTATTTTTCACAAACAACACCAGTGCACCCTAAGGTGACACACTCGGCCGAATGAACCCCTTATCTAAGAGTTCCTGAAGCTGCTCTTTCAGTTCTTTCAACTCCCTGGTGCTATGCGGTAAGGTGGAATATAGATAGGCTGAGTGTCTGGCACCAGATCAATACCAAAATCAATATCCCTGTCAGGTGGCATGCCTGGCAGGTCTACGGGAAATACGTCCGGAAAGTCACGGACCACAGAAACAGAATCAACAGATGGAGTCTCACTACTAACATTCCTCACAAAAGCAAGATAAGATTCACACCCTTTCTCAACCATACATTGAGCCTTTAAATAAGAATTTACTCTGCTAGGCACATGCTCTATACACCCTCCCCCCCCACTCAACTCTCGGAACTCCGGGCATAGGTAAGGTAACGGTCTTAGCGTAACAATCAAGGATAACATGACATGGGGACAACCAATCCATGCCCAGAATTACATCAAAATCAACCATACTGAGTAACATCAAGTCCACTCGGGTCTCCAGACCCCCAATAGATATAAGACACGACCGATACACACGGTCCAAAATAATAGTATCGCCCACCGGAGTCGAAACATGAACAGACGTAACTAAAGATTCACGGGCATATTCAGAAAGTGGGAAAAATAAGATGAAACATACGAGTACGTGGAACCAGGGTCAAATAAAGCCAAAGCATCACTGTGACAAACTGAAATAGTACTTGTAATCACCGCATCTGACACCATAGCATCAGGCCTATCCGGAAGTGCATACTTACGTGGCTGGCCTCCACCTGCTCGACCTCCCCCTCTAGGGCGGCCTCTAGCTGCCTGACCACCTCCCCTAGCTGCCTGAGTAGGTGGTGAAGTGACTGGGGGTGAAGCCGAGGGCTGAACCCTCTGCTGAGATGAACTACTAGGACGACAGGGACACTGCCTCCACTCATGTCCGAACTCTCCACACTCATAACAACTACCTGGAGCTGGAGATAAAAACTGACGAGAACCCCTACCACTATGATAACCATCAAACGAACCATGCATAGAAGAACCTTGATAAAATGATGCTCGGGCGGAGCTCTGAGCTGGAAGGGCACTAAAAGATAAACGTCCCTAATGAGAACTGCGAGGACCCTGCCCCAAATATACCCCACTGTAAGCTGGGCGAACTGGCTGTGGAGGTCTGAATGGACGACCTCTACTATGCTGAATCTGCCCTCTAAAAGGGGCACCACTGAAGCTACCTGATCCCCGAGGCCTCTTGACCTCTCTCTCCTCACGTTCCTGCATACGAACCGACTCAATGTCCCGAGCAATGTCAACTACCTGCTCAAATGTATCTCCAGACACTCTCTCTCTGGTCATCAAGATCCGAAGCTGATAAGTAAGACCATCTACAAACCTCCTAATCATTTCCCTATCAATAGGGACAAACTCAGAAGCATGTCTAGCCAACTCGGAAAACCTTATCTCGTACTGAGTAACTTACAACTCTCCTTGGCGCAGCTGCTCAAACTATTTGCGCTGCTCCTCTCTATGTGAATGAGGAACATACTTCTCCAAAAAGATCGTGGAGAACTGCTGCCACGTGAGTGGAGCTCTCTCATTGTCATTTTCCTTGGCCGATTTTGGAGCTCTTGGAAGGGGGTTTTTCATCTAAAATCATAAAGTAAGTAATTCCTACCCAATGTTAGTTTAATACATAGATTATGGGAAGAATTTTTCATGTAAATTGTGGGAATTTTAGAATTTAGTTGAAAAATCTAAATGTTGATAAAAACGAGATTAGACCACGAAAATGATTATGAAATTGATTAAAAGTTATATATTAGGGTTCCTGAGGTTATGCGTAACTTTTATTTACAAAAGTATTTTAAATCCGAGCACATGGGCTCGGGGAGTGAATTTTAGGAATCTTTCAATTTGGGTTGTGTAATTACTCTTATAGTTAAATTATAAGCTTTTGAGCATATATTGTTTAATTTATACAATATTTGGCTAGTTTCGGATTGTGTGACACCGATTTGAGGCGTTAGTGTGAATTGTGGACTGGGAAGAGAACTTGAAAACGAGCTAAGTTTCTTGTCTAACCTTATAAGAGAGAATTTTACCCGTAGACGCTATAAATGATTGTTTGCCAATACTTGTGGGTGCTATGTGTGCACGATGTGACGAGGCTCCGCACGTAGCTAAAAGAATCATGCTTACGTCTGGGTAGTTTTAGGACTCTACCATGTATTACTTGTATTATTTGTACTCAACTTGTTAGTTTAGTTACTTAAATTATGTTTGATATTGGAAAAGGGATTTGTAAAGACCTAGCTTCATTACTTTGAGTTTTGGCGGGTTACTTGATCGTTGGTGAAAATTATACCTTCCATTAGTATTATTCTTATGTAGTAGTCGTTAATCGGAGTTCGTAGAGTATTCTCTCTTCCTGTGGACCGGGCCAAACGCCTCAGCAGTATAATAGATGCATCTATGGTTCGCGTCGACCGACCCTCGGCAATGTATACACTATTCTGGATTGGGGCGTACGACCACGGCATAAATCGTGCGTGATATTGCTCGGAGTCCGATTATACTTGATATTTCTTCCATGACTTGAGAATTTATAATTACTTCATGGCTCTTATTTGTTGAAATTAGAATGTGACGGTTGGAGATTCTAATTGAATTTTAGTTAAAGAACCACTTATTTATTGCTCATTATTTCCTTATTACTGATGTATTTCATGCTTATCCATAATTTCTGCACTTATTTATTGACCCTTAGTAAGTGTGGATGTAGACCCCTCGTCACTAGTTCTTCGAGGTTAGACTAGATACTTACTAGGTACATGTTGTGTATATACTCACGCTACACTTTTGCACTAGTCATGCAGGATTTGAGGCAGGTGCATCTGGCGGCATTCACGCGTGCTTAGTGGTGAGCTGCTTTCTATAGTCGTTCTGCAGTGCCTAGAGTCTCTTCTTGTTGTATTTATCTTTCTGTCTATCTTACTCCAGACAGTAGTATAGTAGGTTTTGTATAATTTACTAGTTTGCTGATGAACTTGTGACACCGGATTTTAGGAGATTCTAGTAGATATATTATGGTTTTGATTATTAAATTCACTACTTTAATCTTTGCTTTATTCCATGCTTTACATTACTAAAATCACATATTAATCGTTCTCTTATTAAATAAAATCAATGACTTTAAAACTATTAAAATAAACAATTACATAGATAGTTTACCGTTGGCTTACCTAGGGGCGACGTTGGGCGCCATCAAGGCTTATAGTAAAAATTGGGACAGCTTGGTATCAGAGTACTAGGTTCACATAGGTCTCACACGTGATATGCCGGCCTAATAGAGTCTTGCGGATCAGTGCAGAGATGTTCGTACCTTTCTTTGAGAGGCTATAGGGTGTTAGAAAACTTCTCTTTCTTCATCTCTTATCGTGTAATTGATATGGTGCTAAGTATATTTCTTTTATTCTCTCACAGATGGTGAGAAAATGTGAGGCAGATGTACCTGGCGGTGGAGGAGCCGCTCCCTATGTTGCTAGAGGCCGAGGCAGAAGCCGAGGGAGGGCTCCAGCTCCTGCCAGAGGACGATGGCGTCCTAGATTTGCTCCTAGTGTGCCACCACTAGATCCAATGGAGTATCCTAATCTTGAGGAGCAGGGTGAGGTACCTGCAGCTGAGCCAGCCCTGATGGATTTCATGTCCGCACCGAGATTTCAGGAGGTCATGGGCCATATGCTGCGGTTCATGGACTCTATAACACATGTTGGTTTATTTCCAATAGACCCAGCCACAATTGAGGCAGGAGGGGGAGCACAGACCCCTACCGCTCAGGATATAGAGCATGTTGTTGTCGTATATCAGACCCGGGGTGCACTACCTGCAGCGGGGCTCAGCCAGTTGCAGCGGCTATACCAGAGCCTAGACCAACCATGATCGACGAGCCGTAGACGTTATTGGATAGATGGACCAGGTTATGTCCTCCTGCCTTTGGCGGTGAGTGATATGAGGACCCCCAGGACTTTATTGATCATTGCAAGGACAAACAACACAACATGAAAGTATTAGAGTCCCACGGGGTGGACTTTACCACATTTTTGCTGGAGGCCAGGGCCCATAGATGGTGGCAGTCCTATCTTATCAGCAGAGGTTCGGAGTTCTTACTTCCTCTGTTATTTAAGTATGCATGGGATATATTCTTTCCTTTTTCGTGTTGATTGATTATATTTCCTTGTTTGTTCGTTCAAGTTTTCTACTATATAAACCCTTTTCCTTGTTCCCCTTTTAAGCCTTTAAAACTATTGCTGCTACTACTACTGTTCTCTCACTCTTACACTCTCTATACTATTCTGCATCTTGATTGTGGCCGTCTAAAGGTCAAAGCCACCAGAGTCCTCTTTATTGACCTCCCTAGTGCGAGCGCTGCTCGGGGCTCTTGTGAAGCTCCTGTGAACTCTGACGTGCTAGGCTTTTGATTTATTCTTTTTGCTGCTGATATTCAACCTATTGCTGGCACTTAGTCTTCTCTTCTATTTTGTTTGTTGAATCTGCAAACTGGTGAGTATCTTGACTCATGCAATACTATCTTCTTTGCTTGTGCTCTGCATATCAATGTTGTTTGAATTCTGTGAACCAATATGACTTCAATATTGTGTTATTTTCATTGGCGATTTGACTTTCTCTATAACTATTCTGATGTTTAAAGCCTATGCTTAATAGTATTGTTATATCTTGATATGATTTAGGTTGTAAGCCATGTTTGGGGCCTAGTGCCGATCTGTTTACCCCTTGGGGGATGTTTTTACTATTTTCCTCACTGATATGTTATGATTTTTCACTCAGTCTTTTCTGTGAAATTGTTTTGACACTCAGAGTATTTTGATACTACTTCTTGAAAATGAAACACTATTTTTGGGTCGAGAACCCGGTATATTTATGGCCTACAGGGCAAATTGAGAATGTCTGACTGAGTAAGGTTGTTGGGCTATATTGTGAGGATGTTATGATATGAGTGAGGTTGCTGGCCTATATTGTGAGGATGATATGATATGAGTGAGGTTGCGGGCCTATATTGTGTGTGATTTATGCCATGATATGGCTTATTATAGCGCTTGGGCTGTAGGAACCCCTCCGGAGTCTGTACACACACCCAGTGAGCGCAGGTACCTAATGAGTGATGCACGTGGGGCTTATGCTGAGTGATTGTGAGGTTGCCTGATGGGCAGAGTGATTGTGAGGTTGCCTGATGGGCTAATACTGAAAGATATTGTTACAAGAAATGATTATGGCCCGAGGGGCAGTTTTATGAATATTTTTACTGAGTTTTCAAAATGATTTACTTCGTTTTCAAACTGGTTTTTACTGAGAATTTTACTGAGATATACTGATATTACACTTGTTTCAAAGGATTTCTGGAAACCGATTTTTGAACCTATGTATTTGCTGAATACTACCTGGTGACTTGGTGTTTTACTGGCTTTTGTGAAATTATGTATCTATACTGTGTGTTTATATTTCTCAGACTGTGATTTATTTTCATTACTACTGAGTTGGCGTACTCATAAAGACTCCCTGTGCCTTTGTGCACAGATTCAGTACCGGTTTGGAGCAGTAGATGTCTTGTTCGTTAGCAGCAGCTCACGGGATTTCGAGGTAGCTGTCCAGCATCCACAACTTCTCCATTTCCCTTCCTTAGTTAGTTTTAGTATTTGAATCAGAGACATATATTATAGTTTTAGCAGAGTTAGATTTATTTATTCTTAGATGCTCACTATTGACTCCAGTTCTTGGGAGGTTTGTTTAGGCTAATATGGGAACGCTAATACTTAATTGTATTATGTGATTCTATGGTTGCATGCTTATCATTAAATTGTGAACTCTTATAATTGAACAAATGCGTAGTAAAGTGATGGTTGGCTAGCCTAGTTCCACGATAGGCGCCATCACAGCCTGTTAGAATTTGGGGTCGTGACATTATAACCGTGACCCCTTTCAATTATATTCTAAAGAATGAACAAAAAATTTATGGACGTTGTCTACCCTCGTAAAAAAGTTTGTTCAATTGTAAATAACAACAAAATTTGCTCAAATGTACTTCATATATTCACACAAAAAAATGAACATCAGTGAAATTATGAAATGAAAGAGGAAGACTCTCTGACCATATTAACTTGCATCATGGTATCATACCAAGACAAGGATGGAAGAACTCATTATTAATTTTTTCATCAAACGTAGCAGTGTTCTATTATTTAAGAGAGAAATATTAAACATAATAATACCGTAAAATTCACAAATCCCACAATTGTAGCAATAACAACAATATATTTTGAAAAAGTTGCATTGTTTGGGAGGATCCATTAGGAGGATCAATTAGCAGAATATGCCGAACACTAAAAAATTTGGAGGATCATAATTACAAAAGTTACTTTCATATTAGGAATTCAGAGACTTGCTCAAGTTTAGTTGTCGAAACAAAAAAAAAACACAAAATAGTAGCAATTACTACTTGAAAATTAAGAAGTCCAAACATAATACAAATAGTTTATATACCTATGAGTGAAATTATAATTTTGGTAATATTGGGTTATCGATTAAATCGTTAATAATATTGGTCAAACTGAGACTTCAACCGATAACCCAATAGTCAAATAACACTAAGTCGTTACAAAACATCTAGCCCAACAATCTGATACCGATAACCAATAAGCTTTTCTCGATTCACGCTAAAGGTGGCAAGTAGGGCGGGCCGGGCTATGCGGGCCTGGGTTATGCGGGCCCGGACTAAGCGGGCCCGGACCCAACGAGCTAAATGTGTGGAACCAGCCCTACGGACCTAATCTCACATGGGCCCGGGCTAAGTGGGTCAGGCCCGCGGGCCAAACGGGCCTAAACGGGTCCAGGCTATTTTTTTTAAAAAAAATATTTTATGTAAGGCAACTTCTTGTAAATCTTGTGATATAAATCTTGTAATTCATATTTAAACACAAAAAATAGTAAGTTTCTTCAAATTAATACTAATAGTACTTTAAACTTGCACTAACATTGCATAATAAATTAATAGTACATCAAATTAATTTAACAAACTACAACATTAAGCATAATACGTCTAATAAAATTAAAATAACACAAGTTCGAATTAAACTTAAAATATTAGATACGAATGTCTTGAGGACGCGCTTGACAAGACTTGATTATATGCCTCCTTAAAGAGCCGGTGCCCTCCACCTTTCGCCGAGTGAAGACAAAACCACAGTGTTTGCACGATATCGTGTAAGTTTCTTCATTTTCTTCTACCAAATTATAGTGTTCCCGAACAAACAAGGTAATTTTAGAACCACCGGGCATGATTTAACTTGAATTGATAATTTGAGTAGAGAGAGATTGATGATTTTGTGAGTAAAAATGAAAGAATGAGGGGGTATTTATAGTTGAGAATAGGGAAAACGTGTAATTATAAAAAGTTTGGGGTTAAACAAAGTTTGGGGGCCAAATGGCTATTTTTTAAACATGCCAAACGGCTAGTTTTTGAAATTATAGTTGTTGGCTATTTAATTTTTTTTTTTTGTATTTCTATTGTACTATCTAAGGCTATTTATTGTAAATTATATTATATAATTATGACTTATGTCTTGTAATTCAAGTTTAAATACAAAAAAAATAGTAAAGAGATATTCAAACTTGCACTAACATTGCATAATAAATTAATAGTACTTCAAATTAATTTAAGAAACTACAACATTACGAATGTCTTGAGAACGCGCAAGACAACTCTTTATTATATGCCTCCTTAAAGAGCCCGTGTCGGTCAACTTTGGACGCCAAATGTAGACACGACCACACTGCTTGCACTTTACTATGTAAAATTTTTCATTTTCTTCTACCACACTATAGTGTTCCTGAACAAATGGGCTAACTCTAGAATCACCGGGCATGATTTTCCTTGAATTGAGAATTTGAGTAGAGAGATTGATAATTTTGTGAGTAAAAATGAAAGAATGAGGAGGTATTTATAGTTGAGAATAGGGAAAAAGTATAATTATAAAAAGTTTGGGGTTAAAACAAAACTTGGGGGCCAAATGGCTATTTTTTAAACAAGCCAAACGGCTAGTTTTTTAAATTATAGCCGTTGGCTATTTAATTTTTTTTTATGTATTTATATTATATTATCTAAGGCAATTTATTGTAAATTATATTATATAATTATGACTTATTCTTGTAATTCAAGTTTAAACACAAAAAAATAGTAAAGAGATATTCAAACTTGCACTTATTGTAAATTATATTATATAAGTGTGATTCTAGAGTTACAAATTTTTTGTTATGTAATTATATTATATTATATAAGATAATTTATTGTAAATTGTATTATATAATTATGACTTATGTATTGTAATCCAAGTGTAAACACAAATATTCAAGGAAATGTCTTATAATTTTTATTAATACGAAATTTAAAAAAATTACAATATCTTTCTTAGTCTTCCTCCCCCCAATGGATGAGCACAGCTAAGGTACTAATACCACCATTAAAAGGGGAAAAACTAATCAAGATGTGCCAAAATACAAGTTACATATTAATCTACATAGTATCTCTAACAAATTTCATAAATCTTTCAAGGTTGGGAGGAATTTCCGTTGGTGATGGCGGAAAAGAAGCTTGTTCATCACCGCTTCCGGGCGAAGCAGCATCCTCCGCAAGTTCCGCTAGCATTTCTTCNGGATCCAATCTCTGAAGAGTACTGATTTTTCTAAAATCTCCCTCATAGACGCTCTATGATCACCAATTTGAAGTCTCGCTTGGCTGAAAGCGCTCTCCGATTCCATTGTTGAAGCTTGAATACTTAAAATATTTCGAGCCATCCTTGAAAGAACCGGAAAGTATTTTTCTTTGTCCTTCCACCATTCCAAAACATTGAAGGTGCCGTCTGGATTCTCTGATTCAAGTCCCTGCGACAAATAAACTTGAAGCTCATTTAGTTGTGAACTATCACCAATATTATCACCTTGAGAACCCTTGAACCCCGTCCAAGAACTAAGTGCTTTTAGCCCCGCAGATCTTTTAGGAACCTGCGAGCTAGACGAGGTAGGAGTTGGAACATTTGGTCTAGCATGATCTAATGCTACTTGATAAGCATTATAAATTGTTTGAGCATTTATTTTAATTGACTCTTTTTCATCTTTAAGTGTACCAAATTCCTCAGGTGAAAGAGGTAAAGCATTATAAATAGTACTATACCAATAGTGAGGACCTCCTAATTTCATTGTAGAATTTAACATGGATGCAATACCATAAAGAGGGGGTATAGGAAAAAAATATTTTTTAAACTTAATTTTCATATCACTAATAGCATTTTGGTAAACTACCCCACTCTCTGAAATTGAGTAAATAATTCTGCAAGTGCTGAAATATAAACTAAACAGTTAGAAATAGTAGCTTAATATTGCCCAGATAATTCATTTGTAGCAACATGAAAATGTTCTAAAAAATCTAGAAGAATTTTAACATTAGCCCAATCTTGATTTGTAAGGTGATCATCATCATCATCATCATCACCACCAACACGAACATTATACGTTGCGCTTATTGGGTTTCTATATTCATATGCAACAACTAAACTTTCATATAAGTAATTCCATCTAGTCGGACAAGGTTTAGGAACCTTTCTTTCTCTAAGGCCAAATTCATCACATTTTTTATAATATTCTCTAACTCTACTTCTACGGTTTGCATAAAAAAGCCAATGAAGAGCGAATTTAACCTTTGCAATTTCAGCATTTAAAGTTTTCAAACCATCACCGACGATTAAATGGTAAATATGACAAATACATCTAACATGAAAAATATTACTAAATGCAGGACTTAGTGTAGGTTTAAGATAGCCTATAGCATTAGTGTTACTAGAAGCATTATCCATTGAAACTGCCATTATTTTATCTGTAATGCAAAAATATCTACAAATATCATGAACCGTCTTAGCAATAAACTTACATGTGTGACTAGAAGTAATTATTCTATAAGCAATAATGCGCTTTTGCATTATCCATTCATCATCAACCCAGTGAGTGGTAACAGTTAAATTATCACAGTCATTACCACTCTTACCAATATCGGTAGTAATAGAAATGCGATTACTAATATGAGTAAATAAATAGCGCAAATATTGTTCATATTCATGTTTATATTTATAAATATCAGACTTTACGGTTGTGCGAGGCCATCCTTTATAAGTAGGATTAAAAATTCTTCTAATATAATGGACAAAGTGAGGGTTAGAGGGAAAACTATATGGTAAGCACATAACAGTAACCATTTTTGCCAATTCTTCACGATCTTTATTTGGATCGTAATATAAAATGTCACTGATAACAGTGTTAATTCCTGGTTGAACTAGATTTGACCCGGTACTAGGGTTAACCTGAGTACCTACACTTGTCCCCTCTTGCTGAGCTTTCATTTGTTGAAATTTAATTTTAGCATCAGGGTGTTTCAGTATGTGTCTACTCAAACTACCCGTACCCCCACGGTGGTCATTAAATTTATGAGACATCAAGAGGCCACAAGTTTTACACTTAGCCTTATTTTGATCTTTTAGTTGAGTAAAAAAATGTCAAACAAGAGATGTTTCGGCTCGTTTATCACGTTGTCTATTAAAAGTAGAGGTTACTATAGGAGGGTCATCCGGTGCATCATTTGGATTATTATCAGTTTGGTTAACAACAGGACTAGTAGGTGTATCAACCAAATCGGGTTGAGTTTCATCTAAATCATCATTTTCCTCATCATTTTCATAGATAGTTGGATTACCATAAAGAGAATCCATATATTCATCATTTAATTGTGAACCTGGTGTAAGATCATGTATAAACTGACTATTGGTAAATTAAAAATAAGGGTTATCACTATCAAGAATAATAGGTGGGGGAGGACGGGTAACATGTCTACGTCAGGGAGCCGGGGGAGTAGTAGTAGCTTGCATACTAGATTCACCAATTTTAGATTTTCCCTTACCACCAAACATTTTTTTCAAAGAAAAGTCCATACTAATTATAAGGAAAACAAATTAAACAAACAAAACTATAATATTAAAACTTAAGAATTTGAACGAGTTTACCGAATTGACGAACAACTTCTTGAAAATTGTATAATGTTGAAGACTTGAATACTTCAATTCACCAACTTCACAAATTTTCACAATTTGCAATAATAAAGTAAGCAATAATAGAAGAAAATTAGAGAGAGATTGATGATTTTGTGAGTAAAAATGAAAGAATGAGGGGGTATTTATAGTTGAGAAAAGGGAAAAAGTGTAATTATAAAAAGTTTGGGGTTAAAACAAAGTTTGGGGGCCAAATGACTATTATTTAAATAAGCCAAACGGCTAGTTTAAGGGGCCAACGACTAGAATTTAAAATTCTGACCGTTGGCCATTTTTTAAACAAATTTTTTTTATTTTTTTATTTTTTCGACCGTTGGGTCCAAAATCAAGACCCGGCCCCCTACGGGCCTAAAGCCCCCCAAGCCCGGACCCCTCGCGGGTCGGCCCCTTTTAGCTCGCTAGCCCGCGGGCCCGGGTCGGGCCCGACTCACCTGTCAGCCTTAATTCACGCTATCGATTTACCCGATATATGACCAACCCTAGTTGAAGAGGCCAATTTGCACAAACGGGTGTATTTGACATAGCTCATTTACTACACTCATCTTATCTATACTATATTAAAAAGTACAAAGGCCCTTAGCGAAATGTCGTTCGCCTTTTTTGTCCTTAAAAAGTAGAATATGCATTGAATAACATTGTCATTTAATTATTCTCCTAATATATTAAGACTTTAAAAAAAATACAAATTTTACTCATTCCTTATTTGAACTAGGTACAAAGTCTAATACTTAAAATTTTAGTATGAATGAGCATTAATACCTTGTAGGTAACGATAATTTACTCAATGCATTGTAGTGAGATATTTTCTTCTTCTCAAGTTTGTCTTTTTCCCTTTCTTATCTTGTTATAGTTAATTTAATCGTTTTAAACAAACTTAATTAAATATTCAATAAATTCATTAGTTAAAATTTAATATCATTGTATCCAATAAATTTATAAAATTTACCATATACTAATTATATCTTAGTTTTATTCCATCTATGCAGTTAAATATCCTATTCCTAATTATACATAAATTAATAATTATACTTAAGTTAGAAAAGTACATCTATAAGGATTTAATACGTTGGTGATTGTGATATGAATTTAAGTTGTATAATATTCGTTATCTTTTTATAATATCATTAAACTGTAACCCATTATAATTATCTGGTACTATTTTTAATATAATTATTTGTTTATCAAGAGATTAGATGCAATTATCTCATAAATTATATGATTATTCAAACTTTCTACACCAATGCGTAGAACTTAAACTTAATACGATAGTATGATATAAAGAGCACAATAAGGTTTGTTGATAGTACATATTTTTAATAAAATATATAGTAAAGTATTTCTTTAAGTTTTAAATTAAACTTACTATGTTTTATTTCACTTTGAACATCTCTTTCAACCTTTCTTTTTTTTTTCCGCTTAAATAAGTTTTTGTTTTACTTATATGTTTTAGCCACGACAGAGAATTATTTTTATTATGTAAAAATGGAATTTTCAATTGTGTGATAAAAAAGTTTTTCGGATAGTAAATATTTATTTAAACTAATAATTTTGTGGTAATGTACTAGATTCTCAAGCAAGCTCTTCTAAGCTAATACTTGAAAATATAATATAAACTTATTCCGTCTTAAATTTTCAATGATTGCATATTTTTGTTGAAACTGAAAAAGAAACATAATAGCATGTGATAAAATAATGAAACCCCGAAATAAATTCTAAGTTGAACATATCAACAGATGATTAAGGATTTTTTTATGATAATTTCGTCTATTGAGTTAGCTATATAAAATCAATTATTGATCTTTTTCATGAACATACAATTTTCTGTTATTACTCAAACACAAATTTTCAAATAACATCTTTTTTAAAAAGTTTAATTATTGATATATGGTACACGTGACAAAAAAGATGAAGGGGAAAAGATAAAAAGAACACAACCATCCATTCACTCGATGGCCAAAAGAAAAGGAAAATCCATTCATTCAAACAGGATCAGACAGCCCATTCTTGCGCATACAATAAGTGCGCTTTCCTTGCAACTATGTCATGCCGCCCAAATTTGTTTGCTGGCATTAGCTTCAGCCTTCATGGATCGTTTATCCGCCCAAATGTGCTGCACCGCAGTTCTTGGCACTCCTCAAGGGAAAATCCGCAAGTCTTGTTTCTTTCAAGTGGAAAAGACTTCAAAGTGACGATTTAATCAATGTAAATGCATCACTGATAGTAGTATTTTTTAACAGGACCATCTGGCGATTTAAGGTGGGTTAATTCAAAAATTGAACTGTTAAGATTAATGTTTGTAAGTTGTAACCAAACATCAAGTTCTATTTTTTTATTTTTTACAAAAACTAAAAGCTACACTCAAAACTAACTCTTTTGTTCTTGTAAAAAAAAAAAAAAATCTCTGTTGGTGTTTGGTGTAGACATTTTTCTTGCAAAAAATACTCCTTCAAAAATTTCAAACAGATGCCACCTAAGTAAAATGGGTCCAATCTTAGTCAAGCATCAGGCAAAACAACAGCATTATCTCATTTTCCTGTTCTTCCTCTGTCCTCGCGCTGCAGGCTGTGCTTTTTAGGGAGTGGATTTGCCCCAAATGGCGATTGCCCATCAACAAAGCCATCAAATTTGACCACTCACAGATCCATTACTCACCATTTGCTTCCGATGAAAACCGTCAATTCTGCCGTTATAGGCGTCACCGCCGCTATCTTCATCATCGTCATTTTCATCATCGTCAACGTATTTGCCGTCATCTTCATCAGACGATAAAGGCACAAGCCAACAATTTCCATGTAAATGCCCATTCACACACACAAAATACTCCAATCCATTTTCCAGCGTACCAAGCCGTCGCGCCGCGCTCTTAGGGACGAGTCGAGCCGCCGTCATGCTCCAAACTCGGGCCCCACAGAACGGACACCTCACTCCTTCTTCAAGCTCTACTTGTTTACTAATCAAACACGCCCTCGTCTTCGACTTCATAAATCCCCCAAATACCCCTCTGAAAATCCCCAAATAATCATCCTTATCCCTAATTTTATGCTCACACGAGGGATCGCTCACATACAGCAGATCCGTTCTACATCTCTTCACCAAAAAGCTCCGACCCGACGTCTTTGAAAACCGGGACGATTCCACTAAATGACCCGGAGATGCCCCACCCGTTTGGAAATGCCGGGTTGAATTGCACCCGCAGCAGAAAAACAGCAATTTCGCCATTGCATCCCATCCAACTCCAATCCGACCATTCGGCGCACCATCCACTAACGATGCTATCATGCGCGGAGCGCGATATACACACAGCTCCTTCCATAAGAGTCTTTTTGCGAGCGCACGGAGTTTCCGATTAACCGACGCCGTTTGACACAGAGCATAAATATCCCAATTCATGGAGGCAAAAACCGCACGGAGAATTATCTCATTGTGAATTGCCGAATCATCGGCTGACTCAGTCAATGACTCGCCAGCTCCGTGCGGGTTTAGTCTCCGTCTTTGACTCATTTTTCTCTTCCGACGAGAATGTACGTAGTCGGATTCTTTGCCTTCAAAAACTTATGTTTTTCGCGCCTATATAGATCGTAACATCTAGAAGCACATGGTCGGACACGTGTTGCACTAGGAGTAGATAATTAACTGTCACCATGATGTTCTATAAAAAGTTTGGGTACGTGGGTTGCTCTCATTGGTGGACAATGAAAATGGGGATTGATTTGGTGTGTTACAGAATCTAGGACAACGTATGCGTTTGTAAGAATATGCGGATCTCTCGACACGTGTCCTTTACAAAAATATCTTTTTTTCGTTGCTAAAAATATCTTAGCAAGTACGTGGCAGGATTTTGGAAGTGGTAAGGTCATTAGTGCCTGAAACACATTTTGCTGTTGTTGGTGCTCTTAACAAAAGATTTGGTCACAGGTGTGTTTAATCTAAGACGTACACGTATATAATTTGATTTTATTAATGTTGAATTGATTATGGTTCAAAGTTGGCATGTCTGTTTGTTTATTCGTAGTCACATGGTCTCGTCAAGGAACATAGAATTATGGCTTAGGTAGCTGCAGTACTGTCCAATTTGATTAAGTATATGCATTTTGTAGACGAAGTCATCTTTTGCTCTTTTATCTTCGCATTTTCTTAGATCACTTCTTCGATCGTTCCTTATCCTATAGGAGTATAATATTAGTCAGAAGATGACAAACTGAATTCGAAGTTCAAAGTCCAAATATGTTATTGAAATTCCAACTCATAAACTACCGTTTGAATTAACTGCGATAACAGTTGTTCTTGTCGTTGGTTCTCCAAGTACACGCAAGTATTGTTTTACCAAAAATATGTTAATCACTTTTTTGCGCAAGGTAATGAAGTAAATGAAGAGTTAATCCTAGTTAAGCTTAATAAAAGTTAGATCTACTGATGATAGGCTATAATTACGTATTTTAGTCGCTTATTACATTCTAGTTTACTGCACTTTAATTGAGTTTGAGCTTTAATCGCTAGTGTTTTATGCCTTGTAGGAGTGATACCGAGCTATATAGATGTTATGAAATGAATTTAAGTGATTTGGAGCTTTGAAGTCTGAGTAAAAGCTCAAGGAATTAAGTCGGGATCGTGTTCGGGGGTTAAATTTGATAGTTGAGAACAAACGAAGACTCGAGGAGGCATATTGTGCACTGTCTAGTAAAATGGACATAACTCTTTGCTCCGAACTCCATTTGGGCTATATAATATATGGTCGGAAAGCTAACTCCAAACGGAACAGGGTCAAAAATGTGATCGAAACTGCGACTGCGGACCTGACGTGGACTGGGCACAATAAAACCCTAGTAGTGCGACCTCTAGCGCGAGATTAGCGCGGCCGCGCTAGTGGCGGCCTGAAAACTTGTCCTTTTTCGCGTAGGAGAAGGTATAATTGTTTGGGCCCGACCCTACTTGGTATATATACATGGGAGAACGTTATTTTTAGGGGATTGGACATATTTTGGACAAAAATTCGACCTAAGGAGGCAAAAGACACAATAGGAGCAAGGCGGGGAAATTCTTCTACAAGTTTTTCCTTCTTCTTCCTGTTTTACATTGATCATGATTTCTTTTGTTGTTTGCAATACAATTATGAGTAGCTAACTTCTTTAATCTAAGGTTTTGGTAGAACCCGTTGGGGATAAACTAATTGTGATATTAATATAGTTTTGCTTGGTTGTTAATCTCTATTTGTTCAACTATGTTCTTGTTGTAGTTGATTGAAGGGCCCTCAATTAGTTGCTCTTATTTATTAAATATCTACTTGAGAGAGAGTACATATTTAGGTAGTTGTTTGAACAACATCACTCCCGGAGTATAGCCAAAATCCATAACCGAGGGTTTAGAGGTTGGATTAGAGATAACGATACCTCGGGTGCAATCTAAAGTGAACTGTAATGAAATTTAGCTAGCGTAACTTGAGAGAGTGCGTCTAGTAGATTATCATAATTACTAGAGAGAGATTTATGATGGTTGGAGTGTTCATGATTGATAGAGGCAACTAAGTCAAAACTATAGAAAATATACAAGAAGTGATTCCATCAACGGGGGAAACCATAACCTTAGACTTGTATCGCATTTGTTTACACTTCAGTAGTAGTTAATCTTTAGTTTTATTATTTTCGTTCACCTGTAGTAGTAAAAATACCAGAAAGTAATATTCATAAATTTTGGGAAAGTTGATTATTGAGAATCTAGTACTCTAACAACAACAATTGATAGGTTAATTCCTTGTGGGATTCAACTCTGGGATAAATACTCAGATTATATTTGCAACGCCCGCTTAGTCTTTTATTAGACATAGTAGAGCGTGATCATCTACGAATTTGGTGATGAATGGAATAAATCTGAGCGCCGCAATAATAAATGCAGGATAAAGATGCTAATGATGATTGATAATGGATACACGAATGAGTATGCAGATTAAATGTATGCAATGACAATAAATGTAATAATAAAGAATATTTTTCCCCGAATATTAAATGGTTAGAGTCAACCAATTGTTGTCAGCGGTGAGGATGATAGAAAATGTGGGTGGAATACAAAATTTCTTGGATCTTGTATATGAAAATGTATCTTTTAACTCGAGAATCAATAAAAAAGACAAGTATTGTATATATATATAGAAGAGCGGGAGAAGCAGCTCAAGGTCTTCATGTCAGCTTGCCGATCAGGGACAATTTTGGCATTTTGCGCACAACTGTGCTTTAATCTTGTAGTACTAGATTTCCTTATGTATTGTTCGTTTTCTTATTTGGACAAAAATATCCATAACATCGCTCATTAATAGCACTGCAACGTTGGGGCCCAATCGACTTTTTCGCTACACGCTGTTACAACTTTTTAATCTCTATCAGTGCACGATCACACGCCCATCACTTAGCATGTGTGTCATATTATTTATCAAAACAATACGAAATATCGAGGCTTCATATCTTCAGGTCTAGATTTACAATTGTTACTTACCTCAAACCGGACAAAATCCTAACCCGCGATACCTTTGCCTCTTGACTTGACCTCCAATTACTCCGAATCTAACCAAAATCAGATATATAATATCAATATACGCTAAAGTAACAAAAAAATATCCATAACATCCCTCATTAATAGCACTGCAACGTTGGGGCCCAATCGAATTTTTCGGCTACACGTGCGTTACAACCTTTATATATATATATA
>MDKH01139410.1:0-39441 GCA_005239495.1 Nicotiana undulata
TGCTTAGCCTTACGTCGCCCTTCCAAAGCATCTCAGGAAGGCGCCGCGTAACAGTAATAATGTGTCATTATTTGAAGCTACATGATATTTGGTTGGTTGCGATAATAAAATATATATATATATATATATATATATATATATATCTTACCCTAGCATGCCTTTTTAACAACAATAGATTTATTAAAAATATAGTGTGGATAAAATTTATTATTTCTTTTCAAGCTTAATACAATAAATGGAGGGCATCAAATAGAAAGATGTTTAATTGTATAGGAGTTACACGATAAATTGAAGTTGAAAATATAAAAGGCAAAAAAGGTATCAAGAAGACCAAAAAAAAATTAAGGAAACAACGAAGACCTACTAACTTAAAAAGAATTTTGAAAAGTCGAATATTATTCTTTAAATAGTACTAACTCCTTTTATTTTTTGCCAAATTTCAACTTTGTGTAAATACAAAGCAACTTGTGGTGACACATTATTTAATATTTAGTACAAATTTTTTAATCGGAACTATTTTAATTTGATTAAAACACAATATTAATACTCTCTCCGTTCACTTTTAATTATTCAATTTTTACTTTGCACGTCATTTAGGAAAAAATAAATGAAGTATATATATTCACAATTTTACCCATAATAATAATAGCATTTTCAAAAGCACTTGAAAAATGTAGTTAATGATAAGGATAAAACGGGCAAACTTTCTATTGATGTAGTATAGTGGACAAGTAAAAGTGAAAATGTATTTTTTTTTTTTTTGTGGACAAACAAAAGTGATCGGAGTGAATATTATTTATATGATGAAAAATATAGTTTATCAACAATTTTTAGTATTGACGCAATAAACACGTGCAATATATATATATAAAAAAGATACCGCTTGTTATCAATATTATTATTATTATTATTCATGTTATTTCTTCAAATATTGACATGGCTTACGAAAAATCATGTGTATACGCTCAAAGTTGGAGTATTGAAGAAGCGTGAAATTCGGTTTCAACTGTTTATTTATTTTTTTAAAATGAGGGGAGGATAAAAGTATGTAGTGAGCAAAAATTCCTCTCTCAAATATGTATGGAGTGAGGGAAAAAAGAAAGAAATTTTGGATAGTCACGAGAATGTGTCATGTCAGGTTATAACAAATTAAACTTTTTGCAATGCGTATTTTAGGGAGCTGTCGTTTCAGATGTAGGAACCAGTTGCTGACACGGCCCTTTCGATATATTACTATTATTATTACTCTATTTCATTCTTCTTTCATTAATACTATATTGATCTGAATAATTCATAGGAGAAATGGAGAGGGTGGAGAAGAGTATGAGAGGAAAAGAAACATGGGATCACGAGAAGAAAGAGATGAAGAAGATGAACGAGAGGAAGAAAAGGAAAGTGATGACGACGACGACAAATAATGATGATAATGATGTTGGAATTAGTTACAAATTGGAGAACATGATGAATAGTAATGGTCCTGGAAGCCAAAAGAATACTACGGAAACAACGTATGATGATAATGAAAAAGGAGAAATTGGAGTTTTTGACTTTCCATGGATTAAAAAAGGCGAAAATGTTAATTTCAGAGCAGAAATTGATGAATTATGTTTAGATAGTACATTCTGCTCCACTTCATACGATTTTGATGATCAGGACACTCTTTTAATTCCCACAAACAGCTACAAAAACATCACCACTAGTGTTACATCCAATTCACCCTGTCATTTATATGATAATAATGCACTACTCGACCTCGACCTCGACCTTGATCTCGATCTCGTTCTTGACAAATTCTACGTGGAAAATCTATCGACTGTGGGTGCTGCAGATCAGTCGTCTGATGTTCATCAGCTGAAAGTGATTAATAAAATTGAAGACGAGCAATTGAAAATCCAAGTGGATGACCAACAACTTGTTAACCCTAAGGATGGAACTTAATTGGAGTAATTGAAGCAATTTAAATTTCTCGATTTCATCAGACAGATTGTGCCTTTTCTTTTACCATTGTCATAGGCGAGCAAAACGCGGCGTTATCCTGAGGTCGAGAGTTCGATCCTCACCACACCATTAGATCCTTTCATCGGGCTGCCCTTTTATTGTCATAGACGAGCAATTAATAGGGGTAGTATCTTTTCAAAGCGGTTAGTGGTGATCTTTGAATAAGTTTCTTTGTCAAAGGACTAATTCCACTGTTAAAAGAGTTCAAGTTTATGGATTTTTATAACTACCTCGAGTTATATGTACAATAATATAATTGAGTTCATGGTCAGATATTTCTTAATACATGCAAATATAGAATTTGGGTAAAAATTATTGGGTTGACGAGAACCATAAGCTTAGGCTAGATCCACCCCGGAAGTGTGATATTTATGATACTCTCATCTTTTACTGAAACTTCAAATTCAAGTCCTGAAACTGAATTTTTTTTTTTTTTTTGGTATGAAATGATTTATCCATAAATAAATTTTCTAGTATACATTTGAATTAGTCAGGTCGAGGGTATTGGACAACGCATCAAAAAAAAAAGATTTAAGAGTAAGAAGAAAGGGGTAGCATCTCTTTTTGCATTCAGGACTATGCTTAATCGTGTATTTAACGAAAAAGATGAAAGAATTGTATCTAATTCATTTCTAATTAGGCAGATTGGTTAGTGACTCATTCTTCTTTTGTTCTTTTTTAAGTGTACGTAAATTTGTTTAAGAGAATTTCAAGTTAATAATTGTACTTGGAGTTTGAATAACCGTAAGGGCTTGTTTGGTACGAGGTATAAGAAGGTATAAGGGTGGTATAAAAATTTAATACCACCTTAATATCATGTTTGGTTAACAAATCAGGTATAAGTTATTCTGGTGTTAATTTTAACACTGGAATAACTTATACCTTATAGAAGGTGGGGTAATTAGCACCGGTATAACTTATACCTTCTTCTTAGAAATTATGCAATTTTCATTCTTAATACAACATACCAAACAATGAATAAACAACAATCCCAGCATAACTAATCACAGCATAATTTATCTCAATATAACTTATACCGGTATAAATCGTATTCCAACCAAACGACCCCTAAGTGGTTTGGTATGAGGTATAAAAAGGTATAGTGCTGGTATAAAATTTAATATCATCTTAATATTTTGTTTGGTTAGCAAACGTGGTATAAGTTATTACGGGATTAAAATTAGTACCAGGTAACTTATACCTCGTAGAGGATAGGGTAATTAGTGTCGGGATAACTTATATCTTCTTCTTAGAAATTATGCAATTGTCATTTTTAATACAACATACCAAACAGTGGATAAAAAACAATATCAGGATAACTAATCTCAGCATAACTTATCCTGACATAAGTCGTATTCAAACCAAACGACCCCTAAGTACTTGAGTCTTGTTTTGGTTAATGTTACTATTATTGCTCCCTCCGGTTCACTTTAAGTAAAAAAAAATTGTGGTCCATAATATTTGATTTTTTTAAATAAAAAAGGAATTTACTTCATCTTTTCAAAGTTGCCCTTGGAGTAGGGGTGGGCATCGGTCGGTTTGGTTCGATTTTAAATATTATCGGTTTTGCCTATCGGTTATCGGTTTACAAATATCATAACCCGATAACCAAACCGATAAGATATCGGTTAATCGGTTATCAATCATTATCGGTTCGGTTATCGATTTACCCGATAAGATAAAACAACTAAAACAATTTCGCAATATATAAAGTTGTCGAGTTCTTAATTATCTTGAGCCAGAAGTCAAGAAATATATCAGATTTCCGTTGTCTTTGACAACTTTATGATGCATAAATATAGGATTACAAAGGTGGAATGTAATATGTTTGTATTGATAATAAAACGTGGAATATGATTCGTATGTTTAACTAGAAGTGAAAAATTTCTGAAAAAAATGGGATAAAATAGTAAGACGACACACAATCAAGTCTTTAAGCTACAGGTTATGTTACGATAATATATATGAATATTTATCAAAAATTACGAATTGATAATATCAGAAACTGACTAATCCATGTATCAAATAAACAGAAGTTTACTGCTTAGGATTCTTAATATTCCAAAAAGAGAAATACTTGCTAAAATTATAAGTGTTTTATAATTTTAGATTTGTCCAAAAAGAGAAACACATATCCAACCTGAGGGCGTGATGCGACTGGCGAGTGACGCCGGCCTGAGTCTTGACGGGTTGACTAGTGACTGGTGACTGGTGAGGGCGTGAGCCGTGAGGCGGAGAACTGGTGAGGGCGTGAGCCGTGGTGAGGCGGAGAACTGCTGAGGTTGGGCCGTAAGGGTGCGGCGAAAAATTGAGAAACTGAGAAAGAGAAACTGACTTACTGAGAAATTGAGAAAAAATAGGGAAAAGGAATTATGAAACTCTAGTATAGTATGTATATACTTAAGGGTAAATTAGTAAATTAGTTAATTCTTATTGGGTTATCAATTTTTACCCAATAACAGAATTGCAAACCGAGCCCGAATCGATAACCCAATAATAAAAAAATTTATCCGTTACCGAACCATTAACCCAATAACAATAAATAATTAACGGTTCGGGTTATCGGTTTTACCCGATATATGCCCACCCCTAACTTAGAGTAAAGAGTCTAGGAACAATTTGTATATTTTCAATAAGCAAATTAAAATTAATATGGTCAATTTTTATTATTAATTAATGCTAAAAGATAAGTTTTTTAATATATGAAAAAACCAAAAAATTATTTAAAGTGCACAAATGGGAGTAGTATGGTAGCAACAGTATTGATAAAACACTCACAATTCACTGCGATTACCAAGTGTCAATTTTTGACTTATTTCGAGGGAAATTGGAAAATGATCCATTTTATTTTTGACATTTTTTACGAGGATTGACTAGATTTCTTGAATATCTCTTATTCTTGATCTACAAACTTTCACATTTCTTCGACTCAAATCAGCAAAAAAGATTGGAGCCATGTGGAATATGTCTATGATCTACCTTAAATTTCAAATCATGCTCCTATGTTACTAACAATATCATTTTTATCTTGGACAGAAAGAGTGCCTGTCAGATTTTTCAACATATGGGCTATACATGAAGACTTCTATCAGATAGTGGCAAACATCTGGAATTCTCCCAGTACTCGTGGATCTTTGAAATCAGTGTGGACAAAGTTAAAAGCATTGAAATCTCCTCTGAAGTCTTTGCATGCTAGGGATTTCAAAGGCATTACTCAAAGAATTGAAAAGGCCAGACTAGAACTGAAGAACATCCAAGAACATCCAAGAACGGCTTACAAACTCCTATATTGATGTCTTGCTAGATATGGAAAAAGAAACACTACTCAACTTTGAGAAGTGGTCTTTAATAGAGGAGAGTATATTGCAGCAGAAGGTCAGAGCAAAGTGGATACAATTGGGTGATTCCAACACCAAGTATTTTACAGCAGTCATGAAAGATAGAGCACAAAGAAAGCAGATTACAGAAATTACAACAGTCCTAGGAGACAAGTTGACTGATCCTGCAGCTATTAAAAAGGAGATTATGAATTTTTACAAGAGATTAATGGGTTCAACAACCAATTCACTCACTGCCATAAATAGACCATACATGAAAAATGATCAATGTTCTGTCTCATCAACAAAGAGTGGAGTTATGTGCAGATGTAACAGATCAAGAAGTTATTGAGAGTCTTAAAGCCATTGGAGGTGATAAAGCACCAGGGATTGATGGTTTTAATGCAGTATTCTTTAAGAAGGCTTGGGGAATTATCAACACTCAGGTTAAAAAAGTTGTCAAAGAGTTCTTTTCAACTGGTAAGATCTATAAACCAGTAAATTGTTCCACCATAACTCTAGTACCTAAAGTGTCCAAGCCTACCGCAGTCAAGGAGTACATGCCAATAGCCTGTTGTTCAGTCATATACAAGATGATTTCCAAAATCTTAGCTTCCAGATTACAGAAGGACATGCCAAGCATAATCTGTGAAGCTCAAGCTGGCTTTATCCGTGACAGAAAGATTGTAGACAATGTAATTTTGGCTCATGAACTAGTCAAATCCTATACTAGAGCTCAAATATCTCCTAGGTGTATGGTAAAGATTGATCTCCAAAAAGCATATGATTCAGTGGAGTGGATCTTTTTATAACAAGTGATGGAAGAGATTGGTTTCCCTGACAGATTCATCAAATGGATAATGGAATGCATCAAAATAGTTAACTATAATATCCTTGTGAATGGAGAAACAACTGAGCCTTTTAATGTTGCTAAGGGGATTAGACAAGGAGACCCTATCTCTCATTTCCTATTTGCTACTGTGATGGAATATTTGAGTAGATCTCTCAGTTAAATGAAGGAGGAGACTACCTTTCAATACCATCCCAGATGTAGGAAGTTAGGTATAACTCATATGAGTTTTGCTGATGACCTGCTATTGTTTGTCAAAGGTGATCTGTCTTCAATAGTTACAATGTACAAATACTTTTCTCAATTCTCTGAGGCTTTAGGATTACAAGCCAACTTGGACAAAAGTTCATTTTATTTTGGTGGAGTGAAACTAGAAATGAGGAAACAGATCGTGGATCATCTGGGATTTGAGAAAGGAGCCTTACCTTTCAAATACTTAGACATCTCCCTTTCTACTAAGAAAATAACACTTATTCAGTGGCAGCCTTTGATTGAAAGGATCACGGCCAGATCTGTTCATGGACTGCCAGAAAACTATCATATGTTGGTTGTGTGCAACTAGTACAGTCTGTCATATTTGGCATCCAAGCTTATTGGGCTCAGTTGTTCATTTTACCTGTTAAGGTTTTGAAGTTTATTGAGGCTCTTTGCAGAAGTTATGTTTGGTCAGGAAGTAATACTATTACTAAGAAGGCTTTTGTTGCTTGGGAAAGATGTGTACTCCTAAGTCTGTTGGTGACTTGAATCTCATAAATTTATCTCTGTGGAACAAGGCTGCAATTGCTAAGATATACTGGGATTTAGCTCATAAAAAGGATAAGCTATGGATTCGATGGATTAATGCCTACTACATCAAGCATGAACAATTACAGCATATGTCAATCCCACAACAGGCTAGTTGGATGGTAAGAAGAATAATTGATTCAAGAAGTATTTTGCTACAAGCTCAGAATCCAAATGGTCATATTAGTAGTATCAGGCAAATATACCTACAGCTATCGAGAGACTTGTCAAAAATAAGCTGGAAATGTCTAGTGTTTCAGAACTCTGCTCGACCAAAGGCAATATTCAATTTATGGTTGATGTTACATGGAAGATTGCCTACCAAAGACAGACTAGCTAACTGGGAATTAAATGTCACTCATCAATGTATTATGTGCCAAGGCCAAGTTGAAACAAGAGAACACTTGTTTGTGCAATGCCCTTATGCAACAACACTGTGGAAGAAAATAATGAGATGGATTCAAGAAGATCAAATGGCCACATTCAACTGGGATCAAAATCTCCAATGGATTATCAAGAAAGGTAAAGGGAAGTCAAACAAGGCCAGTATTTTCAGGATGGTTTATTCTGAAACTTCATATGCATTATGGATTGAAAGGAACACACGTACTTTTGAGAAAATATATCGTAACAGTGATGTATTAGCAAGAGAAATAGCTTACATTTGTAATGTTGGAGTAGTACCTCGAGCTAGGAATCAAATACAATAATTTTGTTTAGATGAGTAGCTTAGTTATTTTATTCTTAGGTTAGAAGTTTTGTCTACAGATTTTGAGATAGTCAGCTCAGTTTTTTGCTTGACTATGGAATTGTAAAGTCTGATCTTTGGTGATTAATACAAAAGAAGATTAATTACCAAAAAAATCAGCAAAAAAGAAAATAAAAATTATTGGGGATTTGTCTTCTTCATTAAGAAATTGATGCTTCCCTTTAATTTGAAATATGATTGCGGCAATTAGTGAAAGGTATCCTTAGTGGGCGTTTGGATATAAGAAATGTAAAATTTCAAAAAAAAAAGTAAAAAGTTTTTTCAAGTGAAATGGTATTTGAAAATTAGAGTTTTTTTGGACATGAATATAATTTTGGGTTGTTTTTGAAGTTTATGAGTGATATGAGTGAATTTTCAAAAACAGCTTTTTGAAATTTTTTAAATTTTCGAAAAATTCTAAAATTCATCTTCAATTGAAAATTGAAAATTTTATGGCCAAATGCTGATTTAAAAAAAAAAGTAAACTTTTTTCGAAATAGGTAAAATTGTTTTATGTCCAAACTTTAGTCTCTAACTCGAAAATCAGGCTAGATCACTATATTTGAGCGTATGTAACACTCTTTCCCCGCAAAATATTATATGAGCACTCAATGATGCATACATAATTGCATCTAAGTTTTGGTAGCTTAAATGAGGGGGATTAACATTAATATAATCATGGGATTAATTTATACCATATTGTGATATTATTCTATCTCACATGAGGGTGAGATAATAAGCCCGGGATTATTTAATCCAAGAATAAAATACTACCATAACAAAGATGTCTTTTTTCAAGGCTCTTCCCCCAAAATTCTTTACAAAATTCAAGGTTTAAATTGAAATTTGTTATAAAATGTTGAATTTTGGTGGATGTCCATAACCACGAAAGGAGAAATGCTCATTACTCTTCTCTATTATTTTCATAACTTTCACTATTATAATACTTATGGAGTTATGATTGTAACTCCATAACCACCTCATGATCTATTTAAAAAAAGATATTCACACTTCACCATGATTTTTTTATTTATGATTAAGGATGTGATGTTTTAATAGACTGATTCTTAATTGATTTGCATAATGAAAATATGAATAGAAGCAACCATCAATAAATTAGATAACAAGAGTGTTTTTAAAAGATTCTTTTATGGAATGTGAGGGGATGAATGACCCAAACAAAAGGGCCATCATCAAAGTGAGAGTTAGAGAGTGGGGTGTCAACCTAGTTTGTTTTCAGGAGACCAAACAGGAAGTTTTGCCGGATGCGGTTGTGAGGGGTGTCTAGGAGGCAGTTGGGTGAAATATGACTGGGTCCCAGCAGCGGAAGGTATTCTTCTTATGTGAGATGATAGAATCTTGGAGGTAAAGGAGATTAAGAAGGGAGTTTTTTCTGTAGCAGCTCTTGTCAAAGATAGAGTGAGTGGGGTGGAGTGGAGCTTTGGGGGAGTGTACGGACCGGTAGGAGAAGGGTCCAAGGTTCCTTTCTGGAAGGAACTGGCCAATGTAATGGGGGAATGAGACTTCCATGGGTTCTAGGCTAGGGGGAGACTTTAACACTATTAGATTTCCGGAGGAGAGATTAGGTGTAGTCTGATTTCGCGGGACATGGAGGAGTTTTCTGACTTCATCAATAATCACTTTCCCATTGATCTTCCTCTGTCAGGGGAAATGTTTACTTGGGCTAGAGCGGAGGATTCCAACTCAAGGTCTAGACTTGATAGATTTCTGATATCGCCTTCCTAGGATGACCTGGTGCCGAATGTGCTGCAGATTCCTTTACCAAGGATGCCTTCAGATTATTTGCCTATCTTGCTACATGGATGCAAAGGGAAGGGTGCATGCTCCTTTCCGTTTCGAGAACATGTGGTTGAAAGTGCCAGGTTTTGGTGACAAACCGAAAGAATGGTGGACTGACACGACCCAAATTCCAAACCCTCGGGATCTTGATGGCGCCTAACACCACACTTGCTAGGCAAGCCAATGTTAGAACTTAACTAACATTTTCATTTAAAAGTTTACTTAAACATCATAGAACAATTTAAAATGAATATTTAATCTAATATTTCCCAATAAATAACTTCATGAATAATAACTGAATGAATAAACCAAACCACGAACTAAATATATAACTACTCGGGGTCTAGTGTTACAGTTCACGAACTACTAAGAATACTAAGAATAATTGGGTTGAAGAAATATGTATCTGTTTTGAAAGAAGTAAAACAACAATCTAAATATTAAGGGAAGACTCAAGGAATCTGTGGACGCCAGCAGATCTACCTCGTGTCTCCGTGTAAAAGATGTCAGCTTCTACTATCTCCCAGCTCTGGCCGGTACCTGGATCTGCACAAGAAGTGTAGAGTGTAGTATAAGTACAACCGACCTCATGTATTGAGTAAGTGCTGAGCCTAATCTCGGCGAAGTAGTGACGAGGCAAGGACAGGACACCACATAAGACCCTGAGATATGTAAACATGCTAGCAGGAATAACAACAAGTAAAGAATTTACAAATAACAAACAATGGGAAGGGGTCATGTTGTGGGGAATCTTATCATAAGGATTGAAACAACAAGAGACAAATATAAACAATGATAAACCAACTAAATTGAGCAATTAAAGTAGAAATAGAAGTTGTACGGCATCACCCTTCGTACTTTTACTCTCAGCCTCACCAAACAATAAATAAAATGCATAATGAATATGAATGCACGACATCACCCTTCGTGCTTTTACTCTCATCCTCACCGTGTAATGAATATGAATATGAATGCACGGCATCACCCTTCGTGCTTTTACTCTCATCATCACCATGTAATGAATATGAATATGAATGCACGTCATCACCCTTCGTGCCTTTACTCTCATCCTCACCATGTACTGAATATGAATATGAACATGAATGCACGTCATCACCCTTAGTGCTTTTACTCTCATCCTCACCATGTAATGAATATGAATATGAATGCACGACATCACCCTTCGTGCTTTTACTCTCATCCTCACCATGTAATGAATATGAATATGAATGCACGACATCACCCTTCGTGCTTTTACTCTCTTCCTCACCAATCACAGAATCAATAACAACACACAAAGAGGGATTTCACAAGAAACCAGTATTTCGTCATAGCTTTTATCATCATTTATCATTTCAATCTCAACGCAATACTCACAATATTATCCATCTTGGTGGAACCGGATACTAACCTTCCAACATTTCAATAACAATGATAATCATAAGTAGAAGGCTTTACAACAACCAAAATAACAAGAATTCACTTTCACTCGCATGCTATGACCTGACCACAACGTATAGGTACTCGTCACCTCACCTATACATTGGATTTAGAAACAAAACAGGTAACAAGTAATCACACAATACCTATTCCCTCAAGCTAAGGTTAGACACAACACTTACCTCGAATTCGCAGGACACTTACTGCTCAATCACAACTTTTCCCTTAGAATTTGCCTCCAATTCACTCGTATCTAATCATAATTGAGTTTAATATCATTAATTAATGCTAAAGGTGCTAACTTTAATGCAAAGTCATGATTTTCCTAAGTTTTCCAATAAAATAAGAAAATCAACCCCGGACCCGCATGGTCTAAACTCGAGGTTCGGACCAAAATCCGTTTACCCATTGTTCCGAGCCCGGATATACAATTGGTTTTGGAATCCGACCTCAATTCGAGGTCTAAATTCCCAAATTTCGAAATTTCGAAGCTCTACCCAAAACCCCCAATTTTACCATGAAAACTCTAGATTTTTGGTTGAAATCTTGTTGAAAGTTGTTAAGGATTGAAAGGGATTAGTTAGAGATCACTTACCAATGATTTGGAGAAGTTTGGGTCTTTGAAAAATCGCCTATGGAGGTTTAGGGTTTGAGAGAATTGAAAAAGAGGTGAAAACCCGTCTAAAATCTTTTTTAACAGGTTGCGGTTATCGCATTTGCGAACCCTTCGAATTTTAGCAGCCATCGCAAATGCAATGAAATTGTCGCATTTGCGACATATGGGTAGTTCGCATTTGCGACCAGAATTCTCGCATTTACGAGATCTGAGGCTGGCCCAGGTCTTCGCATTTGAGAAGCCTGATCTTGCAAATGCGATATCATAGGCCTGCCAACACCAGATATCAGTTGTGAAAAAGTTTTCTAAGTCTAAACACTCTGTAGCCTACCCGAAACTCACCCAAGCCCTAAAGGCTCCAAACCAAACATGCACGCAAGTCTAAAAACATCATACGGACTTGCTTGTGCGATCAAATCATCAAAATAACATCAAAAACTATAAATTTAACCTCAAAACTCATGATTTTCTTAAGACCACTAAAATTTTATAATTTTTCAACCGTACGTCCGAATCACGTCAAATCAACTCTGATTCTCATCAAATTTCACACATAAGACTTAAATATCCTAAAAAACTTGTTCCGGGCTCCTAAACCAAAATACGGGCCCGATACCAATAATTTCACATATTATTTCATTTCTTTATTTCCCGTAATAACCAGCAAAATAATTTTCTTCAAAAATTGATTTCTAAGGCTAGGGACATCGGAATTCAATTCTGGGCATACGCCTAAGTCCCATATTTTAGTGCGGACCTCCCGGGATCATCGGAACACAGATCCAGGTCCGTTTACTCAAAATGCTGATCAAAGTCAACTAAAATCAAATTTTAACTCTAAAAATTATTATTTATCATATATTCACATAACAACTTTCCGGATTCACGTTCGGGCTGTGCACGCAAATCGAGGTAATTAAAATTAGTCTTTTAAGGCTAACGAGCCTGGAATAGTGACTTAATTCATAAAATGACCCTTTGGGTCATCACAATCTCCACCTCTAAAACAAACGTTCGTCCTCGAACGGACATAGAAATTACTTGAATTAGCAAACAAGTGTGGATATCTACTCTGCATGTCCGACTCGGACTCCCAAGTAGCTGCCTTAACAGGCTGACCTTTCCACTGCACTCGAACTGAAGGATAACTCCTTGACCTTAACTGACGAACCTGTCGGTCTAAAATGGCTACCGACTCTTCCTCATAAGTCAAATCTTTGTCCAATTGGACAGAGCTGAAATCTAACACGTGGGACGGGTCACCATGATATTTTCGGAGCATAGATACATGAAATACCGGATGAACTAAGGATAACCCTGGAGGCAACGCAAGTCTATAAGCTACCTCCCCCACTCAATCAAGAATCTCAAATGGCCCGATATACCTAGGGCTCAACTTAACCTTCTTCCCAAATCTCATAACACCTTTCATGGGTGATACCCGAAGTAATACTCTCTCTCCAACCATGAATGCCACATCTTGAACCTTAGGTCGGCATAACTCTTTTGCCTAGACTGAGCTGCACGAAGTCGATCCTGTATAACATTGAACTTATCTAAGGCCTCTTGAACTAAGTCTGTACCCAATAATCGAGCCTCTCCCGGCTCAAACCATCCAACCAGAGATCTACATCGTCTACCATATAATGCCTCATAGGGAGCCATATGAATGCTCGACTGGTAGCTATTATTGTAGGCGAACTCCGCTAATGACAAGAATTGATCCCAAGAACCTCCAAAGTCAATAACACAAGCGCGAAGCATATCCTCTAAAATATGAATAGTACGCTCGGACTGCCCGTCCGTTTGAGGATGAAATGTTATTCTCAACTCAACTCGGGTACCCAACTAACGCTGAACTGCCCTCCAAAAGTGCGAGGTAAACTACGTACCTCGATCAGAAATGATAGACACGGGCACACCGTGAAGGCGAATATATATCTCTTCCAATCGCTCCGAAGTATAAGTACTTGCCACCGGGATGAAATGTGCTGATTTAGTCAGCCTATCCACAATAACTCAAACGGCATCAAACTTCCTCTGAGTCCGTGGGAGTCCAACAAGGAAGTCCATAGTGATATGCTCCCACTTCCACTCAGGAATCTCTATCTGATGAAGAAAACCACCGAGTCTCTGATGCTTATATTTCACATGTTGGCAATTCAAACAACGAGCCATATAAGCAACAACATCTTTTTTCATCCTTCTCCACCAATGGTACTGCCACAAGTCCTGGTACATCTTGGCAGCACCCGGGTGAATAGAATACTTAGAACTGTGAGCCTCCTCAAGGATCAACTCACGAAGGCCATCAACATTAGGCACACATATACGACTCTGCATCCTCAAAACACTGTCATCTCCAACTGTAACCTTCTTGGTACCACCGTGCCCAACTGTTCCCTAAGGACCATCAAATACGGGTCATCATCCTGCCGATATCTGATACGCTCAAATAGAGAAAACCGAGCGACTGTACAAGCTAAAACGCTGCTAGGGGAAATATCCAACCTCACAAACTGATTTGCCAAGTCCTGAATGTCTGAAGCTAATGGTCTCTCACCGACTGGAATAAATGCAAGGCTGCCCATACTCACCGCCTTCCTACTCATGGCATCGGCCACTACATTGGCCTTCCTCGGATGATACAATATAGTGACGTCATAATCCTTCAATAACTCCAACCATCTCCTATGTCTCAAATTAAGATCCTTCTGCTTGAACAAGTACTGGAGACTGCGATGATCCGTGAAAACCTCACATGGCACACTATAAAGATAGTGCCTCCAAATTTTCAATGCATGGACAATGGCTGCCAACTCCAAGTCATGAACTGGATAATTCTTCTCATGGACATTCAAATTCCGAGACGCATATGCAATCACCCTAACATCTGCATCAATACTGCTCCAAGCCCAACACGGGAAACATCACAAAATACCGTGAAAGATCCCGAACTTGATGATAACACCAACATTGGTGCTGAAGTCAAGGTTGTTTTGAGCTTCTGAAAGCTCGCCTAGCACTCGTCCGACCATTTAAATGGGGCACCTTTCTGAGTCAATTTAGTCATTGGGCCTGATATAGATGAAAACCCCTCCACAAAACGACAATAGTAACCCACCAAACTTAAGAAGCTCTTGATTTCCATGGTTGTAGAGGGTCTAGGCCAGTTCTTGATTGCCTCTATCTTTTTAGGATCTACCTGAATACCCTATACCGATACGATATGACCCAAGAAAGCTACCGAATCCAACCAGAACTCACATTTTGAAAATTTTGCATACAACTGTTTATCCCTCAACGTCTGGAGCGCTATTCAGAGGTGTTGTTCATGCTCCTCTCGGCTGCGGGAGTATATCAGAATATCATCAATGAAAACAATTACGAAAGAATCCATATGAGGCTTGAAAACTCAATTCATCAAGTCCATAAAGGTTGCTGGGGCATTAGTCAAGTCAAAGGACATCACCAGAAATTCATAGTGCCCATACCTCATCCGAAAGGCTGTCTTAGGAACATCGAACGCCCTAATCTTCAGCTGATGATAACCAGATCTCAAATCAATTTTCGAAAACACACTGGCACCCTGAAGCTGATCAAATAAATCATTAATTCTTGACAATGGATATTTATTCTTGACAGTAACCTTGTTCAACTGCCGGTAATCTATACACATCCTCATCGACCCATCCTTCTTTTTCAAAAACAAAATCGGTGCATCACAGGGCGAGACGCTAGGTCTAATAAAACCCTTATCAAGCAAGTCTTGCAACTGCTCTTTCAATTCTTTCAATTCTGATGTGGCCATCCGGTATGGAGGAATAGAAATGGGCTGAGTGCCTGGATCCACATCAATACAAAAATCAATATCCCTGTCGGGTGGCATCCCCGGCAGGTCTGCAGGAAACACCTCGGGAAACTCGCGAACAATAGGCACTAAATCTATAGGAGAAACTTCAGCCTCATAATCACGAATATGAGACAAATAAGCCAAACACCCCTTCTCAACCATGCGATGAGCCTTGTCATAAGAAATCACTCTGCTGGGAGAATGATCAGGAGTCCCTTTCCACTCTAATTGGAGCAACCCCGGCAAAGCTAAAGTAACTGTCTTGGCGTGACAGTCCAAGATGGCGTAATAAGGTGACACCAATCCATGCCCAATATAACATTAAAACTGACCATGTCAAGAAGCAAAAGGTTTACACTAGTTTCAAGACCCTCAATGACTACTACGAACAAACGATACACACGATCTACCACAATAGCATCCCCCACCGGTGTAGACACATAAATAGGAACACTCAAGGAATCGCGGGGTAAAACCAAATAGGAGGCAAAATATGATGACACATAAAAATAAGTAGACCCCGGATCAAAAAAAATCGAGACATTTCTATTGCAAACTGAAATGATACCTGTAATAATAGCATCGGAGGACTCTGCCTCAGGTCTAGTTGGGAATGCATACACTCGGGGCTGGGCTCTACCACCCTGAACTATGTCTCTGGGAGGACCTATGATAGGCGGACCTCCACCTCTAGCGGGTTGTCCTCCACCCCTAGCGTCCTGACATCCGCCTCTAACAATCTGGCCCCTACCTCTAGCTACCTGACCCCTACCCCTGGCTGGTTGGGCAGGTGGTGCTGGAACTATAGCACGGGAGCCCTGATACTGTGAATTATCCGACGCGCGAGGACAATATCTGGCCAGGTGCCTTGGGTCACCACTAGGGGTGTTCATGGTTCGGTTTGGATCAGTTTTTCCCTAAATAGAAACCAAATCAAGTAAGTCGGTTTTTCAAATATTAGAACCAAACCAAACCAATTAAGTCGGTTTTTTCTCGATTCGATTTATGTCGATTTTTCGGGTTTTTCGGTTATTTGTCGATTGTTTCTTAAATATACACTACCAAACACATATTCCGGCGACCACATTTTCAACGTGACACTATCAAATCAATTTCCCTTTGAGAAATCTATTATTTACTAAAATATATTGATGATAATTGAATCAAATAGTGATGAATAATTTAAGGACACAATTAAAAATATTTTTTTACATGAAATGGATTCTTACACTTAACAAAAAAAAACTACCAATCAAACTAGAATATAAAGGTAAAGAACTATACTAAAAGTGAAAACGATTAACATTCACCATAAATTTTTTGAAACTTTGTATAAAAATATACATGTATATAAGTGTAATAATAAATTTGAAATAGCTACCTATAGTCGGTTTGGTTCGGTTATTTTTTGATTAAAACCAAAACCAAACCAAACCAAAAAGTATCGGTTTTTTTGGTCGGTTTGGTTTGGTTTTCGGTTTAGTTCGGTTCTTCGGGTTTTCATGAACAGCCCTAGTCACCACAAGTGTAACAAGACCTCGGCTGTTGAGACTGTTGGTCGGTAAACTGACCCTGTCGACCAGTATAACCACCATGTACACCCTGAAGAGGAGATGCACTGATAGGAGCTGATGGTGCACTGTAGACTGTCTGAGCAGAAGGAGGCGTATAAGAACCACGACCACCTGAAGTACCATGTGAAGCCTGAAGTGCTGAATGGAATGTCCTGGAAGAATGGCATCTGCTGAAATTAACCCCGCCTCTAGATGAGGCACCATTGAATCCCCCATAATGGCGAGGTCTTTTGTCTGACCCCTGACCTCCCATCTCGAGAACCGTCTCAACTCTCCGGGCCACATTGGACGCATCCTGAAATGAAATCTCGGTCCGTGTCTCTTTGGCCATCTGCAACCTGATAGACTACGCAAGGCCCTCAATAAATCGTCTGACCCTCTCCCTCTTTGTGGGCAACAAATGAATCGCATGTCTATCCAAATCCACAAAGTGATTCTCATACTGGGTCACAGTCATACTGCCCTGCTGAAGTCGCTCAAACTGACGACGATTCTCCTCTCTAGTAGTGATAGGCAAAAACTTCTCCAAAAAGAGATGCGAAAAACTGATCCCAAGTCAAAGCAGGTGACCCAACTAGTCTAGTCAACAAATAATCCCTCCACCATTTCTTGGCGGAACCAATCATCTGAAAAGCAGCAAAATCGACCCCATTGGTCTCCAAAATACCCATGTTCCGAAGAACCTCATGACAACTGTCCAGATATTCCTGAGGGTCCTCTGAAGTAGCACCACTAAAACGAACAGGAAATATCTTAATGAACCTTTTCAATCTCCACAACGCATCGGTGGACATAGTTGCCCCATCAACAAGCGGCGCTACAACAACTGGCTGAATTACCCCAATTGGATTGGTTGTTGGGGTCTGAACCAGAGGAGTAGTCTGATCAGGAGTGTGGGTAGCAGGAGTCTGGACCCCTCCTCCATCCTGAGATACGGCTGCTGCCACAGGGAGTGTGTATGTCTAGGCTACGCTCTCCACAAGGCCCACTAAAAGGACCAAAGAATCCTGAAGCACCGGGTAGCAATAAACCCCTCTGGGACCTGAGTCGGTCCCGCTGGAGCGGTCTGAGCTGGAACCCCCTCATTAATCTCTATCTGGGGCTCTGCAACTGGGGCTGCTGTACGAGCAACGGGTTGAGTCCTGCCCCTGCCTCGGCCTCTGACATGGCCTCGGCCCCTGCCCCTAGTAAGAGTTGTTGCTCCTACTGGAAGATCGGATTGTTGGTCAGCGGAAGAGGAAGAACGTGTTCTCTCCACCTGTGAGAGAATAGAAGAGTCCAATCAGTATTCGAGATAACAAGAATCGCACGATAGAATAGAAATAAAAATGGAGTTTGTTCCTAACTTGATAACCTTAGAGAGATAACTACAAACATCTTTGTACCGATCCTTCAGACTCTATTAAGCTTGTTGGTGAATTGTGAGACCTAGGCAACCTAGTTCTCTGATACAAACTTGTCATGACCCAAATTCCCAACCCTCGTGATCGTGATGGCGCCTAACACCACACTTGCTAGGCAAGCCAATGTTAGAACTGAACTAACATTTTCATTTAAAAGTTTACTTAAACATCATATAACGATTTAAAATGAATATTGAATCTAATATTTCCCAATAATTAAATTCATGAATAATAACCGAATGAATAAACTGAACCACGAACTAAATATATAACTACCCGGGGTTTTGTGTCACAATTCACGAACTACTAAGAATACTACAAATAATTGGGCTGAAATAAATATGTATCTGTTTTTAAAGAAGTAAAACAACAATCTAAATATTAAGGGAAGACTCCAGGAATCTGCGGACGCCAGCAGATCTACCTCGTGTCTCCGTGTAAAAGATGTCAGCTTTTACTATCTCCTAACTCTGGCTGGTACCTGGATCTGCACAAGAAGTGCAGAGTGTAGTATCAGTACAACCAACCCCATGTACTAAGTAAGTGTCGAGCCTAACCTCGGCGAAGTAGTGCCGAGGATAGGATAGGACACCACATAAAACCTGGAGATATGTAAACATTCTAGTAGGAATAACAACAAGTAAAGAATTTACAAATAATAAACAATAGGAAGAGGTCATGCTGTGGGGAATCTTATCATAAGGATTGAAACAACAAGAGACAGATATAAACAATGATAAACCAACTAAATTGAGCAATTAAAGTAGAAATGGAAGTTGTATGGCATCACCCTTCGTACTTTTACTCTCAGCTTCACCAAACAATAAATAAAATGCATAATGAATATAAATGCACGGCATCACCCTTCGTGCTTTTACTCTCATCCGCACCATGTAATGAATATGAATATGAATGCACGACATCACCCTTCATGCTTTTACTCTCATCATCACCATGTAATGAATATGAATATGAATGCACGGCATCACCCTTCGTGCCTTTACTCTCATCCTCACCATGTACTGAATATGAATATGGACATGAATGCACGGCATCACCCTTCGTGCTTTTACTCTCATCCTCACCATGTAATGAATATGAATATGAATGTGAATATGAATGCACGGCATCACCCTTCGTGCTTTTACTCTCTTCCTCACCAATCACAGAATCAATAACAACACACAAAGAGGGATTTCACAAGAAATCAGCATTTCATCATAGCTTTTATCGTCATTTATCATTTCAATCTCAACGCAATACTCACAATATTATCCATCTTGGTGGAACTGGATACTAACCTTTCAACATTTCAATAACAACGATAATCATAAGTAATAGGCTTTACAACACCCAAAATAACAAGAATTAACTTTCACTCGCATGCTATGACCTGACCACAACATATAGGTACTCGTCACATCACCTATACATTGGATTTAGCAAAAAAACAGGTAACAAGTAATCAGATAATACCTATTCCCTCAAGTCAAGGTTAGACACAACACTTACCTCAAATTCGCAGGTCACTTACTGCTCAATCGCAGCTTTTCCCTTAGAATTTTCCTTCAATTCACTTATATCTAATCATAATTGAGTTTAATATCATTAATTAATGCTAAAGGTGCTAACTTTAATGCAAAATCATGGTTTTCTTAAGTTTTCCCAATAAAATATGAAAATCAATCCCGGACCCGCTTGGTCTAAACTCGAGGTTCGGATCAAAACCCGTTTACCCATTGTCCTCCGAGCCCGGATATACTATTGGTTTTGGGATCCGATCTCAATTCGAGGTCTAAATTCCCAAATTTTGAAATTCCTAAGCTCCACCCAAAACCCCCAATTTTACCATGAAAACTCTAGAGTTTTAGTTGAAATCTTGTTAAAAGTTGTTAAGGGTTGAACGGGATTAGTTAGAGATCACTTACCATTGATTTGGAGAAGTTTGGGTCTTTGAAAAATCACCTATGGAGGTTTAGGATTTTAGAGAATTGAAAAAAGGTGAAAAACTCGTCTAAAATATGTTTTAACAGGTTGCGGTTATCGCATTTGCGAACCATTCGAATTTTAGCAGCCATCGCAAATGCGATGAAATTGTCGCATTTGCGACATATGGGTAGTTCGCATTTGCGACCAGAATTCTCGAATTTGCGAGATCTGAGGCTGGCCCAGGTCTTCACATTGGCGAAGCCTGATCTCGCAAATGCGAGATCCTAGGCCTGCCAACACCAGATATCAGCTGTGAAAAACCTTTCTAACTCTAAACACTCTGTAGCCTACCCAAAACTCACTTGAGCCCTCGAGGCTCTAAACCAAAAATGCACGCAAGTTTAAAAATATCATACGGACTTGCTCGTATGATAAAATTATTAAAATAGAATAAAAACAACATATTTAACCTCAAAACTCATGATTTCCTCAAGAACACTCAAATTTTCTAACTTTTCAACCGGACGTCCGAATCACATCAAATCAACTCCGATTCTCATCAAACTTCACAGATAAGACATAAATATCCTAACAAACTTGTTCCGGGATCCGGAACCAAAATACGGGACTGGTACCAATAATTTCACATATTATTTTATTTCTTTATTTCCCGTAATAACTAGCACAATAATTTTCTTCAAAAATTATTTTCTAAGCCTAGGGACCTCGGAATTCAATTTCGGGCATAAGCCCAAGTCCCATATTTTACTGCGGGCCTCCCGGGATCGTCGGAACATAGATTCGGGTCCGTTTACTCAAAATATTGACCTAAGTCAACTAAAAATCAAATTTTAACTCTAAAAATTACTGTTTCTCATATTTTCACATAACAACTTTCTGGATTCACACCCGAACTGTGCACGCAAATTGAGATAAGAAAAAATAGTCTTTGTAAGGCTAACGAGCCTGGAATAGTGTCTTAATTCATAAAATGACCCTTTGGGTCATCACATGGGCAAGCTACGGGGTATCAGGGTGACCTTCGTTTCGTCTCTCGAAGAATAAATTGCTCAATAGAGATATTATTAGGTGGAATAAGGAGAGTTTTTGGAGGGTAAAGGTTAAAATGAGGGAGCTTATGCATGAATTGAGGGAATTACAAAGAGGGGAAGGGGCGAGGGACCTAGATGAACCTGAGAAAGCGAGAGTGGGGGAGGTTAAGAGGGAAATAGTCGAGTTAACAATAGCTCAAGAGACTAGCTGGCGGAAAATATTTAGGGCGCTCTAGTTATAGGAGGGGGATTCGAATACCAAGTTTTTCCATAGGGTTGCGGTCGCAAATCGAAGGAGAAACTTCATAGAGTTCTTAGTTTTGGATGGGGTGATGATTGAGGGAGAGGAGGAGGTAAAAGGGGCAATAATGGGGTTTTATGAGAACTTATACAAAGAGGGAATTAGTTGGAGGCCTACTTTGGAGGAATAGAGTTCAACCACATAGGGGAGGGAGACAGTGAGTGGCTAGAAAGTGTTTTCGATGAGGAGGAGGTGCACAAGGCTGTGTCGAGTTGTGCTGGTGATAAGGCCCCCGATCCTGAAGGGTTCTCCTTGGCCTTTTTCCAGCTCTGTTGGGACACGATTAAGGGGGATTTGATGGAAGCCATTGAATACTTTTACGTGAATGGTGTTTTCAAGAGAAGTATCAATGCTTATTTTATTACTATTGTGCATAAGAAAGAAGGTGCATCTTGTATATAAGACTATAGGCCTATTAGTCTCGCCGGAAGCATTTACAAGATTATTTCTAAAGTGATCTCCAATAGACTCAAGAAGGTTCTTGATGTGTCTGTTTCTTCCTCCCATAATGGGTTTGTGGAAGGAAGGAAGACACTGGACGCTGATTTGATGGAAAATGAACTTGTAGACTCCAAAAGAAAAAATAGAGAACCCAACTTACTGTGCAAGGTGGACCTTGAGAAGGCTTTTGACCATGTCAATTGGGAGTTCCTGGATTTCATTATGATGTGGATGGGGTTTGGGGTAAGATGGAGGGGATAAATCAAGTTCGGCATTTCCTCGGTCAAATTCTCTATCCTGGTTAATGGTAGCCCGTGTGGTTTCTTTGGCAGATCCAGGGGTATCAGGCAAGGTGACCCCATATCCCCCATGCTATTCATTCTAGCGATGGATGCTCTGAGTAAAATGATGGATCGTGCGGCGGGCGGAGGCTTTTTGAGAGGATTCTCAGCTTCGATCGGGGTGTTGAGTGCCCGAAGAGTCTCTCATTTGCTTTTTGCGGATGACACATTGGTTTTCTGTGATGCCGATATGGATCAGTTGACCTACCTGAAGCAAGTCCTGCAGTGGTTTCATATAGTATCAGGACTCAAAATCAACCTCGGCAAGTGTGAGATTTTCCCGATAGGTGAGGTTGCTAACATGGATGCTTTGTCTCATGTTCTCAGATTTAAGATGGGCTCTCTTCCCACTACTTACATGGGTCTCCCATTGGGAGTTTCGCATAAGGATACTACAGTTTTGAATCCAGTGATTGAAATGGTTGAAAAAAGATTAGCATGCTGACAGAAACGGTACTTGTCAAAAGGCGGTAAGGAAGTTGTTATCAAAAGCACTTTATCGAGTATGCACACCTATTAGTTGTCCCTATTGCAAGCTCATGTGATCATCACATATAAACTAGAGCGGCTTCAAAGGAATTTTCTTTGGGATGCGGCGGACGGAACTAAAAGGTTTTATCTAGTGAATTGGCAGACAGTCACTTCCCCAAAGAAGTGGGGTGAACTTAGAGTAAAAGATCTTAGGATATTCAGCAGAGCTTTGTTGGGGAAGTGGTTGTGGCGGTTTGGGGTAGAAGAGCATTCTCTATGGAGGGAGGTCATAGTAGAAAAATATGATTCCACGGGAGGAGGTTGGAGGACCAAGGAAATCACAGCACCTTTGGGGTGTGGCATGTGGAGGAGCATCATGAATAATTGGGAAGCCTTCAATGGCAACATCACTGGGTGGGAGATGGAAGGAGAATCAAATTTTGGAATCACAGGTGGTGTGGAGAGGATACTTTGAGGGTCACTTTCCCTTACGTCTTTAGAGTCTCAAACCAGAAGGAATTGATGGTCCAACATATTCGCAAGGAGCATGAAAGGGGGTTAGTATTGGACCTCTCATTTAGAAGGAACATGCAAGATTGAGAGATTACGGAGCTCCAAGATTTGTTGGCACTGCTATATGGACAAGACAGGCCTCAGCCATCTTGTGATTCTTGGAGATGGGGCTTGCATGGCGATGATTTGTTCACCGTAAAGTCCTTTTACCAGAGTATGTTGGTGAGAGAGATGACCACTTTTCCATACTCCTCGATCTAGATCCCTAAGGCGCCCACAGAATGCTTTCTTGCATGGCTAGCGGCGATGGGAGTGATCTTGACTGTTGAAAATCTGCGAAAGAGAGGAATTACACTTGTTAGTTGGTGCTACATGTGTAAAAGCTTAGGTGTCACGACCCGAAAACCAACCCGATCGTGATGGTGCCTATTGTGGAACTAGGCAAGCCTACACTCTTAACCAACTCATTTTCTATCATAAAACTATTTAAAAATTGACCTTTTTCCATGAGAGACCGAAATAAAAGATAAAAAAATCAACTTCAAAAAATTGTCAAAAGAGATAAATCCCAAAATCTGGTGTCACTAAGTCATAAGCCATACTACAATTGTGCCAAAATACATCAAGATAAACAATTGTCTGAGAATAAATAACAAAATACACAAGGAAGATAGGGAAGGAGAAAGGCGGGTCTGCGATCCCCAAGAAGCTACCTCGCTCTCCCAAAGATGAACCACAAATAAGATCAGCTGGCACTTTCGTGATCTGAGATACCTGAATCTACCCGAATCAATGATATAATGTGCAAAATCAACAATTATTGAGACTGAGCCATGATATGATATGATATGACTGGACTGAGTATATAATATCAATGAAACGCATGAGATGACAGCAATAAATGACCACTCGGGTCTCAACAATATCAGCGTGAAGCCTTAATATAGTATTTAGCATGATTTCTAGCATGTTTACATTAATAACATTGATAGAAGCACATATATCAATTAATAAAGAACTACTAAACGGTGCCATAGAATGAACCAGGTCACAAATCTCACGGTGCACGCCCGTCACTTGGCATGTCCGCCACAAAATTCTAACCACATAACACGTAGTTCGGGGTTTCGAACCCTCAGAACCATGTTTGGAAGCGTTACTTACCTCAATCAAGCCAAAACTCTCCTCCGCAATGCCCTTGCCCCTCGACTCAGCCACAAATCACCCTAAATCTAACCAAAATTAGTATTATCATTAATATATGCTAAAGGAATGAAGCCCACGTCAAAATTATCAATTTACATCACAAATCCCGAAATTGGCCAAACCCGACCCCGGGCCCACGTCTCTAAAGCCGACGAAAATCACAAAATTAGGAAACTCATTCATTCACGAGTCCAACCATACTAGTTTCACTCAATTTCGACTCCAATTCGATGTCCAAATCCCAAAAATTTATTTTATAAAGTTTCTACAATTTTCTCCGATTTCTACCTTATAGTACTAAGCAAATGATGAGATCATTGATATATTAATGAACATTAACCAAATCCGAGTTAGAATCACTTACCCCGATGAATTTCTTGAAAACCCCTCGAAATATAGCCACAACCCGAGCTCCCAAGGTCCAAAATGTGAAATAATGCCATAAATCCCATTTATATAGTGCATTCTCTGATCTCCATTGCGCTGACCGCGGAATTCCAGGCGCTGCCACGAACCCAACCCCCACGGACGCGAAAAAGTAGCGTTGTCCGCGCTTGTGGAGGCTGTAGTGACATGCTTCAGTATTTTGGCCATATCTTTCTTTACAGGTGTTAAAATGATGATTTTTTTAGTTTTCTGGAAACTACACACGAAGGGCTACAACTTTCGTTTTTGAATCATCTAATAATTCCTTGTATATCAAAAGATATAGGCTCCCGAAATTAGACCAGTGAATCTACAAGTCTACCCTTGAGCGCCCCAGCGCCCCAAATTGCGCCCTTAGTGGATTCCTCCGCCCTCAGTGGAATTCCATCGCCCTCAGAGAAAATTCCTTCGCCCTCAGCTAAAATTAAGCACCATAACCATGCCTGAGTTCCGAAAATGCCCGGACTCACTCAAAACACCCGAAACACACTCGAGGACTCCGGAACCTCAACCAAATGTGTCATCAAGTCCTAAAATACCATACCAACTCAATCGAGCTCTCGAATCACATCAAACAATAACAAAAATATGAATCGCACACCAATTCAAACTTAATGGACTTGAAACCTCAAACTTTCACAACCGATGCTGAAACCTATCAAAAATGACCTCAAATTTTGCACACACGTCACAAATGACACTACAAACCTACTCCAACTCTCGGAATTCCATTCTGTCTCCGATATCAAATTTTCCACTGCCGACCAGAAATCACCAAAATTTCAATTTCGCCAATTCAAGCCTAATTCTACCACGGACCTCCGAATAATATTCTGAATTCACTCCCAAGTCCAAAATCAACTAACAAAGCTATCCGCACCACACTACTAGAAAATTAGCTTATTGGAACAGTTATTCTGCAACGGTTATATAACTGTTACAATAGATCATATTTTGGAACGATTTTTATCGTTCCGGTAGAGGCAAAAGGCTTTTGGGACACTTTAGAAGCAAAACTGTTCCAATAGTATAATAATCGTCACCATAAGTACATCTATGGAGACGGTTTCTGAAGGCGATGCAATAGGGTTATTTGTGGGAACGGTTTGGTAAAATAAATGTATATTGGGACGGTTCATTTTTCCCTCCTACATATTTATTAAAAAAAGACAAAATGTTGGACCCCACAAGTATTTTAACTACTACTAATTTATACTACTAATTGAAGAGACACTCCTATGAAATCTTCCGTCTTTCTCACTAAGAACCCACGCCTCTTTTAAGCTTTAACCTAGAATAAAACATCGACCAAAATCTATTGTCTACTCCGGCGAAGGAAGAACGATTCCAGCGAAGGACGTCCACTTCGGCTAATTTAAGGCAAAAGCCAATGTTGGATGTTAGTGTTTTCTCCCTGTTCGGTGTTTGTATGGAATTTCGATGGTTCGCTGAAAAATTGTTGTGCTACTTCACCAGTTTTCTTTCTCTGGTAATATTTCTCATACACCCAGTATTTTGCTTATGTTCTTTGTCTGTTTTTTATGATAATTTTCGTGATTTATAATTTATAAAATTGGAGGTTTTGTTGGTGGATTTCTGTTTCATGTTAGAAACCACGAGATTTTTCATGTCCGATGTTTGCTATCGATGTTCGATGTAGGTTGTCTTGTTCGTTATTCTGGAAAATCATTTCGGTGATCCTTCTTTTTTTCTCTGGTAATATTGCCGATAAACTCATAATTTTACTTCTGTTTGTTGTTTGCATTATACTAATTTTCAGATTTGGGGGCTTAGCGGGTGGATTTTGATTTCGTGTTAGAAACCATGATAAACTCATTGTGATTTTTGTTTGATGTTCGATGTTCGCTATCTTGTTCGTTATTCTGAAAAATCATTTCGATATTTTTCTGTTCTGTGGTAATATTTCTGAAAAATCACAACTTCATCTCAATGTTGTGAAAATATATAAGTGTCCGGTGATAGACTTTTTGGCATTTGTAATATAGTTTAGAAAAACGTTAACCCCATTATTTTTGGCGAATGTAAAAAATAAAAAGCTCGTTTTGGCAGTCTGGGAGGCCATTTATTGGTTCATATTGAAAATGCTCTTATTAAACCATACATCCTCTTGATGTAGAAGTTTGACAATTCTTTAATTATCTTAGCCGTTGTATTTTGTGTTTCAAATTGGACGTGAAAAGACTAACTCTTAGCTAGCTTTCTTTTTACTACTTTTCTGCTCACAACATGTAACAACAACAACAAACACAGTTTGATCCCAATATGTGGGGTATGAGGAGAGTAGTCTGCACGCAGACCCTACCTAATACAGGCAGAGAAATGTACGTGTTTGAAATTAGACAAACTTGCTGGATTTTGGTTGCTTTATTATACATATTTATTCTTATAAAAAATCTTTCCTAGTGTACAAAATACTTCATATGGTAAAATAGAGAATATTGAAAAGCTTGTTGAATGGTGAGTTAATGTTAGTATAGACCAATTTAATGTTAACTTATAGTTGCATGTAAAAGAAGGATTTACGCCTACCACAATATGACTCTTTAAATAACTATAAGCAAGCTTTTGCTTTCAAATACAAAGTGACCAACAATTATATGTATTGTTTTGCTTTCAGAATGTTGAGCTGTTAGTACAACCTTTAAAGTTGCACCCAGCACAGACAAAGACGACGGCAAATTTGCAGCAGTCGGAATACTTCAGGTAATAAAAGAGCTTACCCCGTCTGTACAGTTGAGTTAGAACCATAATTTACTTCACTGAATAAGTATATTTTCTTTTTAACGCGTGGAAAAGTTCATAGTTTACTTCGCTGAAGAAGTATGTCTCCTTTTCAACACTGAGACAAGTTCCTTCTTAACCGAAATTCAGTTATAAAGAGAAAAAGGTGATTTATGTGAATAATTTCTGGCTGAAATATTCTGAAAAACTTTTGCAATTCATAGTTGTAATAGTCTCTGCTTATTTTTCAACTAAGATAAGTAGATTTTTTTTATATTTATTTAAGTAACTGGAGTAACTGAGGCAAATATTTGCCCCTAATTCCTACCTAGAGGTAGTCCAACCTTTTTAAAACCCATCCTAAGAGCACAAGGGATCAAAGATTTCTTTTAAATAAATATACAATAAGACAAGAAGCTCTATTATATCGTATATTTGCACAAAAACGCACCTTAGAGTCAATGTCTAAGGCCCTATATTTATCCATCATATCATCATCATGCATGTCCATCGGTCATTAATATAAATCAAGATATCTCCTTGCCCAGATCTGGGTAACACAACAAATGGTTCCCCTTGAAAAGCACACCCTTTGTATTTTCCCGTCCAATCTGAAGATTGAGATTGCTCTTGAGAGTTACTATATGTGAACTCGCTTCCATCCTTATTACCCTGACGAATTTCAAGATGAATGACCCCCACATCTTCTTGTTGGTTTTCAACATCTTCATAGGTCAGTGGACTTGGCCTTGATCCACCATCCTCCATCTGCTTGACTAAATAGTTTGCATTATTATCGGCGCATACTGTTTGTTGAATAGAAAAGGGAGTCTGATCCACATGCATAGAACAGAAAGCTCTCTTAGGTGGTGGAGCAGGATCAAAGAAGTTTAAACTCATTTTTATTCCATTTCAAGCAACTTTTGTTTTAATTTTTCTAATCTTGCACATGACCTTGGCATTTGAACTCCATTTGAATTTATATCTACTTTGTTGTCTTATAAGTATGCCATCTTATTTATCTTTTGGAAGGTAAATAGGAAAAGAAGAAACTCATAAGAAGAAGTTCACTATGGAGGTAATAGTCATCTGAACCTTGTTGTCTTTTTTATAGTACCTGTTAGAGCTATTTTTATATTTGTATTCTTCATCAGATTGCGATAAAAATGAGTCATCTGAACTTTGTTGCCACAATATCCAAGAGTAGTAAGCCATGTACAAACTAGATCAACCACTCCTTCAACACATGTAGTAGATGAACAAGTTGAGAAACAGGTTCAATTGGATTCTACAACTCCTATCGCAGATGAACAATGTGAAGAAAAAGGTAAGAACTATATATTTTATCTAAATATCTTTACATCCTATATATTTTTCTTTGTCGTCATTATTGTGTATACTCCATGATATATATACAACATTATTTTATACTTGCTAAATCTGTTTAGTATAAAAAAAGTGATACAATATTTTATGCTTTGATGTCTTTTGAATGGATTAAAGGGCAGGTAGCAGACATATTGATATATGTTTTGCAAAGTGTTTCTTGATTCTTTTTGATACATTTTAGGATTTGTTTCTTTGGAGTTGGAAAGGGGGAGAGGGGGTGGAGTTCCAATATTTGTAATCCCAACAAAGCATAAGATTAGTTGTCTTAAGTTATATCCCCTTCTATGTTATGAATTGGCAATTTTTTTTTATAATTGGGTAATAATTTGTTTGCTAATCACTATAATGAACATAATATAGGCCCTTGCTGTGGTGATTTTTGAATGCATTGCAAATACTCAGTTTCATAAACTAAAAAATAGCTTCCTGTAGATTATTTTTCAATAGAACCTTTTCTGGGATACTATTTCTAATTTTATCATTTCTTTTACAATTTGTAATCTATTCTTAAGCAACATAATAATATGTATTGCTTCTATTTCTCATTCCATCACTAAGCTAATGTATGTTAGTTCTTTTTGAACATGTACTCTTTATTGTCTCCATCCTGTTCAAATTTTCCCTCCCCCCTCTAGTTCGTATGGTACACAATGTAGTCACATATTTGCTGCCATCTTAGCTAAGTTCCGCAAATTTGCTTATAAGTCAAGTATTTATGGAATTGCTATGAAAGTTTGGTGGAAGTCAGTTGGTTTTTGTTGAATAAGAGAGATTTGTAAGTTATCTCTGGGAAACATGTTTGGCAATAGTTAGGTCTCCAAAGATGTTTTCTCTTTTTTGCTGTCATTAATATTAGTGAAATAGAATAATATGTGGTTTTAAAATATTATTAGCAGTTTATTTTTTAAGTAGAGTCTAACAGCATGGTATCAATGACAGTATCAATGACAATGACAGTAAATTAGTAACTCTAATCAAGTACATTAGCTTGTAAGTCATCTTCAATGATTTCAACTATAATCTTTATAAGGCATATATACCACCAGTGAAAATTGCAACACCAACACCAGCAAAATCACATGATATGCATATAGGAAACCAAACAATTTAAGGTTAGCGCGGTGAAACAATTTAACCAAACATCTTGCCAGTTGAAAAATAAAATTGGGTGAGGCAGGCATCCTTTAAGGCTAATTAGCTGAAAAGTTTGGAGAGTTAAAAAAATTTCAAGTTATCAAATTGGTTATTCTATTACTTTGTGATTCAATTATATATATAAAAAATATTTAATTATTTATGATTGTCTTTTGCAGGTGCAACGATTGTGGATGAAAGCAGTGACACAGACCATACTTGAGTGTTGTTGATCGTTGTTAGACTTTCTATTATCATGTTCAAGAATATTTTAGTTTAGAACTTTTTGGGTGCAAACTCACATATTTTGACTTTTGAATTGTTGATCAAATAAAGTATTCATATTTTGTTTTTGTATATGGAAAATGATAGTTGGATATTTAAATTTTATTTCGTGGAAAGTTATGGTATATAAAATTTCATTGCATAGGAAAATATTCCTCTTTTTGCTTCCATAAATATCAGAAATTACAATTGTGAATTAATTGCAATATAACAGTTCCGATAACAGCCCCTAATAACCCTTGCAATATGTTGCAATATCCGTTGCAATAGGATACTGATAATTGTTCCAATATATCACAAAAACCATTGCAATATATAATGAAATCGTTGCAAAAGGCTTAAAAGACCACCAGTATAATTATACCGCAACGGTTTATAACCGTGCCAACAGAACATAAATTTGTTCCCATAGATGGAGCTATGGCAGCAGTTCCATAACCGTTACAATATCCCTATACAGAGACAGTTTTGAAACCGTTACAAATAATCGTTCCAATTGACCTATTGTAACGCTGAATCCCGAAACACATCTCAATCCGTCCCATTAGCCCTACAGGAACAGTTATTGTATCTATTGCTACGGTTTTAGAAGGGTTCCCATAGGTGTAATTTCTAGTAGTGCCATAAAAACCAAATTCCGAGATTATTTACCTATAAGTCAACTTCCGATTGACTTTTCCAACAAATTAACCAACTCAAGAGATTAAGTGTCTCATTTCTCTCCAAAATCACTCCGAACTCGAACCAATCAACCTAACACAACATGAAAGAGTTGTACTATACAAAATGAAGCAGAAATGAGGGAAACGGGTCTAAAACTCTCGGAACGACCAATCGGGTCGTTACAGTCTCCCCTACTTAAACATACGTTCGTCCTCGAACGTACCCAGAGTTGTTCCAAAAACCATCAAAATTGCCGTGTAATTTTACCATGCACATACCCAGGGGTGACCCCACGTCACCCTATCCCATATAAGTCCAATAGAATTAGCTGAAATTTCGCAATCCAACTTAACCTATAAACCTTAGAACCAAATTTCCACTTCTGAAATAATTTATAAGATCAAAATCCCACATCTATAAACTGTATAAATCCGGACAAGCTATATCAAATCTTTCCTGTAACCCAAGATGAAATCATATGATATACCACATCACTCAAACTCTCACAGCAAAATTTCTAATCACAGCAGTTGCTCAAGCAACCAAATGCCGGTAATAACCCTACCATCAAATAGAGACTCGTTCTAACACCTTCATATACTGCCAAAGATGAAAGAGACACACAAAAACCCAAAATCATTCGTCAGATCAACAAGTGATGGAATTCCCTCTCTTCAACAGGAAAAATAACAAAATCTTTAAGCTGGTTAGCATCAATATCCTCCCAAATATACCGCAACCAGATCCGAAAGTACCCATTCTAGGTCCGACAACCTCATCTCGTCTACCACAACCACTCTAGCGACATGACATATCAATACGGCTTAAAGCCACAACCCGTGCAACCCGTGCATTAATAAGCAACATTCCAGATGTACTCAAACATGGAAAAATGACATCAAACTAGAGAACCGTCCCGCAAGATCAACAGATATCACCACGACGCAATGCTAAGAACTCCTCACACACCGCAGAACCAAAATGCACGAATCCAACACACAAGGATCATATCTCAACATAACTTCGCAATGCGCGACCCCATCCAAGTGTTGGTCCATATTATATACCTCGCTCTGTCTTGCTCAAAATCAACAACCACGCGAAATCTGACATCAGGTACTCAAGGTGCATTACCATAACCATGGAGAATCGGACGATACCACGCCATACGGACCCAAAAGAACATAACCAATACGTCTCAATCCTGCAATACCCAATTACTTACCTTACTCAATTCCCGCTATAAGACCACAATAGAACCACACCATGTGTGACTAAAACTAACGAATCGCATCTCCCCCATAGCAGGGAAGAGTAACTCATAAATCATCCCATAACATAGATAAGCCCAACAACCACCAACTGGCATGCCCCTCACAATAGCACTACGGAGCCAATCAATCCAACTCGGTGCAAAACACCTATCCCTAATGGGCCTACTAAGGAACCCCAAATCAATCCGGTCATACACAATAAACAATTGACCCTCCAAAGGCCCGTAATGACTGATTCACAACACACACTAACCTCTGACTAACCTTGGCTACGTCTCTACAACCTTCAACTATGAAATCATATACTCATTCGAGTTCCCAGACTCCAAACCCTCAGAGCACACAAATCACCATATCTGAACCTCAACTCCGTCGCTTGCCTAATACTTCCCCAATACACGATCATACCACGAGGGATACCCCTACAATCCGTATGTGTTACAAGGCCAAATTTGAATACCCGCAGCCGACCAACAAAGAGAGTACCACCACATCAATGAAGTATCCATACATCAAAACACAGTGCCTCTTCTGAAACTTATACCTTCATTGAGCCATATCTAAAAGTAACATCATCTATCTGATCATCTGAGATCGTCCATGCTACCTAAGAACTCAGAACCTTCCTTCCAAATCGCATCATGACCTTTCACATGCAATATCAATACTACATCACACATCGCACCCTTTATGCCACCATATGAACCATACGACAACCTCAAATCCACTCTGGGTCGAAAGCAACTACATACTCAATCAGTTAAGACTTTCCATTTGATTTTTATTCTGGAGAAATTACAATATGTCGCATGCCCCACGCGCCAGTTAGGAAATATACATCTCAACTATAGTAGAGACCATCAAGAACTCTCTTAAACCCAGTTTACTAAACTAATCCGTCAGGACTGAATCCCTCTAACTCAACTAAGCTACGCAGGCCATCAAAACCCAAGACCATTTCCAAGAATCACATGTAGAAACTTACCACATCATAACCACCCAAAGAATCGATCTTACTCATTACCATGTTGATCCAATCTACTACCAAGCTATCCTATTTCTCTAAGTTCCTTTTGATTTACCTTCTAATTGATTCTTCTCCTTGCCATAGTACCAAAATTCTCAACCAGAAATCACTGTGCGAGACCCTAGCACAGAACCACATCGCCCTAAGGCTCATAAACTGCTGAATATCTTTTAAGCACCCCAAAGTACCACATCTCAAATACTTACTCTAAAGAGAATTTCGATGAATTTAAGTTATTCCACCCTTCATGATACCGGAATGTAGAATCCACAATGATATAGAAATATCACAACTCTTGACGCCTTCCAATGAAAAATCTCAGTTTCTAGCCAAATACACATCTTGAAGATTCCCATTTTTTTCATATAAACCTTGAATCCATCAGATCCATTCTCGAGAGTCATCCATTCTACGCAAATCTCAACTAAGATGATCAAACAGATCGAACGACCTGTACCCCATTAACACACCAACACCCAAGGGAGTAACCCACACCCCTAAGCAGCCAGGCAAATTCCTACTCCGCACACACTACACCCTTTTACAAATACAACTCAAACATTCAATAAAACCCAATTACCCATAGAGTATATTATAACCTGTACCCACAATTTCCATTACTCGATTTATTCTAAAACTCCACCTCTGCAAGTTATAACAGATTCACCAGTATGCCTCGAACTGAAACCAATACACCACAAGATCGTGCAACCAACTTATGATTAGCAGACTCTCCCACTTGGATCAAAGCCATAGATCAAGACAAACAATAACTCATAATGCCCATACGATATCAATGCCACAATACCACAGTGAGATTCAACTACATCCTTCATAAGCTCATATAACACAACCCATCTAATATCTCAAATCATCTGCAAATCTCGCATTCACCCTCGTAACAGTCAATCCCACTCTCATAAGCAATCCAAACTCAAATTTCAACACATATATTTATCTTGTAAAAGAGGACTTCCCAACAAACAACATAGGGATCAAAAAAACTCAGAACACTCCGCATGAGATAACCCACCTGCTTCGCCTCAAACCAACATCTCTTTATACCCTTCTCTGTCATAAACATCACGCAATCACTTAATATTCCTGAGTCTGAACTCATATCACGACATGAAATCTATTTCACTCCCCAACTAAACAACATGAAAAGGTCCTTCAACATACCCATGACTCGAGGCTATACGTCAAATCAAGATGGAAATCAAGCACAAAAATAGTTCTTTCTACTCTCAAGCATACCCTTCTCGTCACATTCAAATCATATGAACACATCTCGCAGTCACATCATACTCATCACGTAGCCATCCAGCCATCACTTCCACTAATAGGTACATTACCGAACATATAAATCCAAAAGCACGTGCTCACACAATCAACACCTCAGAACTCAAGCCACAGACAAAACCCAGCCTCAAGTCTTCCAAACTGGCCCATTATAAACATGCTAAATCACATCTCGCACCTCACCCATGGAAATCACAAGTTATCGATGCACCGTTGATACCGAGCGCTCACGTGCGCATTCGAATTCATGAAAGGAATTCAAAGAGTTACGTTTTTGGCTGAATAAATGGATTCGCACGAAAAGAATTCAAGAATGTGAGATTTTTCCTAAGGGTTCCGAAGCCTCTCGAAGATAAGTACAGACGTCTCCGTAGTGATCTGCATGACTCTACTAAACTTGCTCATGACTCGTGAGACCTATGTAATCTGGGCTCTGATACCAACTTGTCACGACCCAAAAACCAACACGGTCGTGATGGCGCCTATCGTGGAACTGGGCAAGCTTACACTCTTAACCAACACGTTTTCTATCATAAAAATATTTAAAATTTGACCTTTTTCCATCAGAGAGACCAAAATAAATGATAAAATCAACTTCAAAATACTGTAAAAAGAGAGAAATCCCAAAATCTGGTGTCACTAAGTGATGAGCCATACTACAACTGTGCCAAAATGCATCAAGACAAAAAATTGTCTGAGAATAACTAACAAAATACACACAGAATATAGGGAAGGAGAAAGGCGGGTCTGCGATCGCCAAACAGCTACCTCGCTCTCCCGAAGATGAACCACAAAAAAAAATCAGTTGGCACTTTCGTGACCTGAGATACCTAAATCTGCACACAAGGTGCAGGGGGTAACATGAGTACACCAACTTAGTAAGTAACAAGCCCAAACTGTAGGTTGGGAGGTAGTGACGGACTAAACCTCCACATTATAACATAGCCAAAGTACATAAATCTAGGCATGTTTCTAGTTAAATAAACAGCTCAAGGTGATAAGACAAGTACAATTCTGAACAGTTTAACACATATATAACTCAATGTATTCTACATGCCAATGCATCAACAGTATGAAATGCACAATGTGCTCCCACTCTCAAATACTCGTCCACTCAGTATTGTATATGGCTCGCATGGCCCAGGGAAGATCCATCACAGAATATATACACATCAGACAGAAGTTACTCAGTATTGAGGAAGGCCGATCCAGCCCTATGGAGAAGATCCATCTCCAGATAATGATACACCTCACAACCACTCGGTACTGTATATGGCTCAAGGGCCAGGGAATACTCATCCCAGAATACGTATACACATCACTGACATAAGTCGCTCTGTACCGAGCAAACATGCCAATCCAGCCTCATGGAGAAGATCCATCTCCAAATATAAACATGTCGGACAAGATCCATGTCTAAGGAAGATCCATCCCTCAAATATCACTGCGCTCACTGGGGGTGTGTTACAGACTCCGGAGGGGCTCCTACAGCCCAAGCACTATCATAAGCCAGGTCCAGGCATAATCAATATAACATATTGCGGCGTGCAGCCCGATCCCATATCTGTCACTCAATATCAAGCTCTCGGCCTCACTCAATCATCACTCTCTAGTCTCGCTCAAATGGGCTCACAATGCATGAACTAGCCCGAATCAATGATATAATGTGCAAAGTCAACAATTACCTAGACTGAGACATGATATGATATGTTATGACAGGACTGAGTATATAATATCAATGACGCATGAGATAACAACAATATATGAACAATTGGGTCTCAACAATAACGACGTGAAGCCTTAACATAGTACTTAGCATGATTTCTAGCATGTTTACAATAATCACATTGATAGAAGAACAGATATTAATCAATAAAGAACTACTAAATAGTGCCATGGAATGAACCAGGTCACAAATCTCATGGTGCACGCCTGTCACTTGGCATGTGCGCCACCAAATTCTAACCACATAACACGTAGTTTGGGGCTTCGAACCCTCAGAACCATGTTTGGAAGCGTTACTTACCTCAATCAAGCCAAAACTCTCCTACGCAATGCCTTTGCCGCTCGACTCAGTCACAAATTGCCCCGGATCTAACCAAAATCAGTATTATATCATTAATATATGCTTAAGGAGCGAAGCCCACATCAAATTATCAATTTACATCATAAATCCCGAAATTGGCCAAAACTAACCCCCGGGCCCATATCTCTAAATCCGACAAAATTCACAAAATTAGGAAACTCATCACTCACGAGTCCAACCATACTAGTTTCACTCAATTCCGACTCCAATTCGGTGTTCAAATCCCAATTTGTTTTAATTAAGTTTCTACAATTTTCTCCAAAATTTCTACCTCATAGTACTAATTAAATGATGAAATCATTGATATATTCATGAACATTAACCAAATCCGAGTTAGAATCACTAACCCCGATGAATTTCTTGAAAAACCCTCGAAATATTACCACAAACCGAGCTCCCAAGGTCCAAAATGTAAAATAATGCCCTAAACCCCATTTATATAGTGCATTCTCTGATCTCCATTGCGCTTACCACGGAATTCCAGGCGCTGCCGTGAACCCAACCCCCGCGGACGCGAAAAAGTAGTGTTGTCCGCGCTTCTGGAGGTTGCAGTGACAGGATTCAGTATTTTGGCCATAACTTTCTCTACAGATGTCCAAATTTAGGTTTCTGGAAACTAGACACGAAGGGCTACAACTTTAGTGTTTAAATCATCTCCAAATTTCTTGTAGATCAAAAGATATAGGCTCCCGAAGTCAGACGAGTGAATCTGCAGGTCTGTCCTGGAGCACCTCAACGCCCCAAATTGCGCCCTCAGCGAAATTCCTTTGCCCTCAGTGGAATTCCATCGCCCTCAGTGAAAATTCCTTCGCCCTCAGCGAATATTAAGCACCAAAACCATGCATGAGTTCCGGAAATGCCCGGACTCGCTCAAAACTCACCTGAAACACATCCGAGGCCTCCGAAACCTCAACCAAATGTGCCATCAAGTCCTAAAATACCATGCAAACTCAATCGAGCTCTCGAATCACATCAAACAATAACAAAACATGAATCGCACACAAATTCAAGCTTAATGGACTTGAAACCTCAAACTTTCACAACCGATGCCGAAACCTATCAAACCTCGTCCGAATGAGCTCAAAATTTGCACACACGTCAAAAATGACACTATGAACCGACTTCATTTCTCGAAATTCTATTCCGACTCCGATATCAAATTTTTCAGTGCCGATCGGAAATCACCAAATTTTCAATTTCGCCAATTCAAGCCTAATTCTACCACGGACCTCCGAATAACATTCTGAACCCACTCCTAAGTCCAAAATCATCTAACGAAGCTATCCGCACCATAAAAATCAAATTTCTAGATCATTTACCTATAAGCCAACTTCTGGTTGACTTTTCCAACAAATTAACCAACTCAAGAGACTAAGTGTCTCATTTTTCTCCAAAACCACTCCGAACCCGAACCAATCAACCTAACATAATATTAAAGAGTTGTACTACACAAAATTAAGTAGAAATGGGAGAAACGGGGCTAAAACTCTCGGAACGAACAATCAGGTCGTTACATCAAGGGAAGAAGCTGATTATCTTCTGTTGCATTGCCCTGTGTCCACGGGTTTGTGGAGGGCAATCTTGAATCTTTTTTGTGTTCAATGGGTGATGCCAAGTACTGTAAAGGAAATTTTATATAGTTGAGCCGGTTTTCGTAGAAGAAGAAAGCAAAAGGCGTGGAAGTCTGCCCCGTTAGATCTTATGTGGATAGTTTGGGGGAGAGAAATAGGAGAGCTGTCATGACCCGAAATCCCACCTTCGGGCCATGACCACGTCTAACGTTGAACCCGCTAGACCACCCAACGTTTGAAGTAATTAAAACTTATTAACAACAAATAAGAACAAGATAACTAAAGTGCAACATAGCATTTTCGAAATGAAACTCGTAAACAAATCCCAGAACTGGTGTCACGTACTCACGGACTATCTAAGAGGTTACTACAACAAAAGGTCTGAAATAAATACATACGACTGTCTCTGAAATACAAAATAAGACAGAGCTGAAAGTGGAAAGTAGAAGGTGACGTCAAGGCCCACGAACGTCTGCGGGTCTACCTCGAGTCTCCTGTATGGCGGGATGAGATGCTCTGATCGTCAGTGATCCCCGGGTTCGGCTGCGTAATCTGCACAACATAAAGAAGTGCAGGTGTAGCATCAGTACAACCGACCTCATGTACTGAGTAAGTGTCGAGCCTAACCTCAGCGAAGTAGTGACGAGGCTAGGACCAACACTACATATGTACCTGTGTAATTTTATATAATAGCAAGAAAAATGACAACATAAATACGCAAGTAAGACAGATACGGGGAGAAACATGCTGGGGAAATGGGGTAACAGTATGCTAACATAGCAGTACAAGGTAATAAATGAAACGTAAAGACACAGCAGAAATATAGCTTCTCAAGCAGATAACGAACAGAAAAAGGCACGGCATGTCCCCTCGTGCATAACCTCACAGTCACTCGGCACGGAATGT